>JASKGM010013724.1:0-34901 GCA_034509205.1 Ceratonia siliqua
CACATTTTTGGTTTCCTGGGTAAAAAATATTACCAGGCATATGTTTTTATATCTGCTACCAAACATGGGAATATTTTATTCCTAAATCACTTTCCCAGTAATCTTAAGATATACCCTCTACCAAACGCCACCTACCTATACTCAATCCAGTGCCCATAGAAGAAGCTAATTAGTCATTGGCCCAGCCTTTCACAGTTTTACGATGATTCACACAACTCTGCAACTAATTTCATGAGTTCCAACCCTTCCCTGTAATAAACAAAAATAGATAAAATGTATGGTGTGTCATATAATTTTTGTAAGAACATATGATTTTTTTTTAGATTTTATAAATGCTTTATTTTAATCATTATCTCATTTATTCTAACATATTTTTGCTATAATATGAAATATATTTATAAGATTTGTTAAAAAAATTGTGAAATTATCGTTATTCTTTAAAGGTGCTCCGAGGAGGCATTCTGAAAGATTAATGATGATTTTCTAGAATAGTTTCCTTTATAAGGACCATTAAGAATATCATACCATAATATCTATAGTCTCGTTATGGAAAGTAGTTACATATTCTTTTGCGTAATTATTAAAAACTCGTTGGAAAACAAACTTGGATTTGGTTAAAGTTAAAGCTGGGATGAGACATGACCAATTGACCATCCACGGATCACCTTGACATTGACTTAGAAGAAGCATAGTGGTATAAAAAATTAAAAAAAAAAAGAAAAAAACTATCCTTTTATTCTTAAGTAACAATACTTAAAAATAAATTTTTAATTTTTAAAATTTTTATTTAAAAAATAAGTTAAAAAAATTTAAAAACTTTAAAAAAACTTAAAAAATTTTCATAATATAATACTTAAAAAATAATTTAAAAAATAAAATAAGAAAACAAAAAAAGTAAAGATTTTATTTTTTCATATTTTTTTAAAGTTTTTTTAACTTATTATTTAAAATAAAAATATAAAAAAATGAAATAATTTAAATTTTAAAATTTTAAAACTTACTCTAGGATACTTCGGGAGGAAGCCCTTTTTATTTTTAGATTAATTTTAACATTTTAGTCTTAAATATTATTAGTCAAATTATATATTAAAAACTTAAATTTAAAATATTGAAATACATTTGACGTAAAAAAATAAAACCCTTTATAATAAAGTGTTAAAGTGGTCTGAAAAAAAAGTTATGGCATGTTCGAATATTTTTTTTAAAAATAATTTTTATAAAATAAAAAATTAATTTAAAAAAATTATTTTAAGTTCGGATACCGTAAATGAGAATGATTTTTGAATTAGAAAATGTATTCAACTACAAAATTATAAAATAATTTTTAGTTTATAAAATTACTGAAAATAATATATAAAATAAATTTAAAATTAATAATTTTTAATGAATCAAAATTATATATTTAATTTAAAAATAATAAAATAAATATATACATGATTAAAAATAATAATTTTTAAAATAAAATTATAATTATGTAAAAATAATTATAATAAAAAATAATATAATTATATTAAGAAATATATTTAATTAAATTTAAATTTTATAATTATGATAAAATTTAATTATAATATTATAATAAAAATATATAACTATGATGAGTATAGGAACAAAATCTTAAAAAAAAAATGAATATATTTTTTTTAAAATGAGAAGTTATAAAATAAGATTTTATTTTAATAATAATTTTTTTATTATTTAAAAAAAAGAAATACAAAAAGTTTAAAAAAATTAAAAAAATAATAATAACGCTATTCCCACAGAAATTGATCCGAACGCTCTCCCCACAGAAATTGATATCTTAGTATTTGAGTTTCTTAAATGTCTAGTTGGGATTTGGAAAATAGAGGTTTAGGGCTTTTGGCAGATTTGGAAAATAGAGGCTTAGGGCTTTTGGCAGTGATTGTGTCAGAAGACAAAGGGGACCTTGTATTGTGGATTTGTGGTCCATCTCAAGTACCCTGTAATTGACTGGAAATTTGTTCCCCCAACTAGCAGAGCTATTCCCACACCTTTTCATACAATTTTCAGAACTTAAGGCGCGTTTTGCCGTCCAAAAAATAATAAAAATGTTTCTAAAAAATATCGTTTATTTTTTTGCTTAAAATAAAAAATATTTAAAAAAAGTTAAATTTACTTATTTTTTTAAAAGTTAAAATTTATAACTTAAAAAAAATATATCCAATAAAAAAAAGAAATTTTTTAAAATAAATATACCCATAAAATATTTTTTAAATTCTTTAAAAAATATATTTAAGTCATTTTTAATAATTTTATTTATTTAAAAATATTTTTATGTTTTTACATCTAAATGTAAAATATTTATTTTTTTAATAAAATTATTTTTTATAACTACATATAAATATTAAATATTTATTTTTTTAAAAAAATTACTTTTATTTAAAATACTTGTTCAAAAATATAAGTTAATTCAAATTGCCTTAGAGAATGGAATCATTTACTTGTATGCTCCCCAATACATTATATGTTATGATTATATTCATGGTAAGATTAAGATAATAATTTTAAAATTTTTAATCAAATGTGTAATTTTTTATGATAATATTTTTAGTTATAACATATTGCTTTAATTATAAAATATAATCTCTGATAATATTTGTAAGAACTAATTTTATCTTAATATTTTTAAAAATATTATTTTAAAATAGCACGAGATTTAATATATTTTTATTTTATTAAAACTATCATTGTGAAATTATTCAATATTTTAAAGTGACACTATTTATTTTTCAAACACTTAAATAAAATTATTCTTTATACTGGCCAAAACCTACCTTGGTGTAGAACTTGTAAATGCCATGTGGATTCAATTAACAACCCGTCATCGTCTCAATAAACATGAGAAATTCTTAAATGAATTCGAATTTTATTTTTAAAAATAAGAAAAGTATTGAGCATTGTTTTATTAACAAGTTATAAAAATTTATCTTAAATAACAAGTCTTTAGACTATTTCCTATCTGTACTCAATCCAGTGCCCATTGAAGATGTTAATTAGTCATTGGCCCAGACTTTCACTAATTTTACGATGATTCATACAACTCTGCAACTAATTTCATGAGTTCCAACTCTTCCCTGTAATAAACAAAAATAGATCAAATGTATGGTGTGTCATATATTTTTTGTAAGAACATATGATTTTTTTTAAATACAAGAACTCTATTGGGATGCTGTTGCACAAACAAATCCAACTTAAATGATAAAAATAAATTTTCTCATTATAGTTTATATTCAATAAGCAAAAGCAATCATTTCTGACATTCTATATTATTTCAACTCCACTTGCTGTAAATGGTATATCTTAATATTTATTGTAATTAGTTTTTTATGTTGTTCGATGAGAAACAATGATTTAAGAACTTTAAGATTTGTTTGTAATAATTTTTGTTTTATTATTTTTTAAAATAGCTTATGAGAATAACCATAAAAAATAGTTTTATAAAAAAAATAAAAAATTTGTTTGGATAAAAATATTTTTTATTGGTTGTTTTTTATATTTTTAAAAAAACATATGATAAAAATAAGTCAAAATATAAAAAAATTATTTTTTATTTTTGATTTTCTAGTCATTACTTTTAGAAACAGTTTTTAAAAATAACTTATAAAAATACTTACCCAAACAAATTTTTTTATTCTCATAAAAAAGAAAACAAAAAAATATTTTTAAAATTATTCCAAACATATCCTTAATCACTATGAGTCCGTGTAGTATGAGAAACAATACTCCCTTTTTATACCATTAACTTTGTCATTCTCTATAGTTACCTTTTATATATTTTTTCAACAAGTCGTTTTTCGTAAATGATAAAAAAATCAAGTTCTTTAAAATAAGCAGTTTTAGGTTTTGATTTATATCCTTTTTTTCATTACTTTTGTTTCTCATGGACAAGATGTTATTCATGATTCCATGTCACTATTCGAAGTATAAAAAAAGTTATAAGAGATGAAAATTACCAACTAGGCATATTTCCAAGAACGTTTGAGCATTATTAAGCCTAAAACTCCCCATAATCCAGTGACAAATCCCAGCCCCATACTCATAAAATGCTTCTGAGAAAAGTGAATTCTCATTTTCTTCCACTTCTGGTGGTGGAAGAGGCACTCTTGCTTTATGTTCAGGTCTATCAACTGGTTTCCCACAAAGGTCAGAATTATTTTCATAACCAGATAGAGGGAAACTTTGTAATTGTGTTCCAACTGGAATTTTTCCAGAGAGGTGGTGGTGGTTTGACATGGCTAATACACACTGAGACGATCAATTTGAGCAAGACCAGAAGGAATTAATTTTTTTTCCAAGAAATTGGTTTCTTGACAAATCAAGAAATTCAAGTGATTTCAAATTTCTGATCTCTGGAGTGATTTCTCCAGTTAAATTATTCCTTGAAAAATTTAAAGAAATTAACCAATCCAATTAAATGCCCAATTTGGTTTGGCATTTCTCCTCTAAGTTGATTGCTTGTGAGGTAATACTATTTTAACAGTAAGTCTGGATTCTTGAACAGATATTCTACACCTTTCCACATAAAAAATGCATACAATTCATATGGAGAATCTAAAATTTCTTGAGAACCTCTTTTAAACCAAGATAAATATCTTATGTTTTCACTTAAGCCAGCACTCTCTGGACTTTCTATCCTACTCTAGGAGTATCATACTCTAGTTGGTTTTCATTTTTTATATTTATATTTATATTTTTTATTTTTTTATATATTTTTTTAAGATAATTTAAAAGAATCTTAAAAAATTTGAAAACAAAAAAGAAAAGAATCAAAAGAATAATTTTAGTTTTTTCTGACAATTTATTATTGCTTAAATCAATAATCTCAAATGATTTGAGATGATGCCAACAATCAGGTACTTGTCCTGTTAATTGATTGTTTGATGCTTCTAGAAAGACCAAACCTTCAGCAGTACTGTTGCTACATAGAAACCAAACAAGATCTGAAAATTTATTCTTAGAGAGATGCAGCTTTGACGCTTTTAACAAAAATGGTGGAATTGATCCTTCAAATTTGTTGGACTTCAAAACTACTTGTGGGTGGTTAGTGGACTTAAGTGACAAATCTGGAATTGTACCTCTGAGATTGTTGTAGGACATATTAAAGTATGTTAGCTTTGACAGCAAATCCCAAAACTGCAGTGTTACAGTATCTGGTATTTCAGTATGTGAAATATCAAGAAAATTAAGGTCTTTTTGAGTTTGGTGCCATTTGGGAAACCCAGGACCCAAGTTGCAAGATGCCAAATTCAAATATTCTAATTGAAAAGGAAGAATCCAGTTTGCATCAAATTTCAAAGCTAATGAGTTATCAGATAAATCTAATCTCTTGAATTTGGACAAGTTAGAGACTTAGAGAAATGGAATTCGGAGATCACACCTTCCAAAGAATTCTCTTGGAGGTATAGATATTTCATCTTAGATAACAAGCCAATGTTCACAGGTATATTTCCATGCAATTGATTACCAGAAATTAGCAACATCTTCAAAGATGAGAACATTGAAAGGTCAGGCAATGTACCAGAATTCTGAAACCCAAATATTGTAATGGGGGCTGAACACACCAAGTAGAGTTAGGAGTAAGGCCTGAAAGCTCTCCACTCAGGAAGTTGCTAGACAGCTCTAGTGACAACATGTTGCATATATTTCAAAAGAATTTGGGATCCCACCTTGTAGCTTATTACCAGAGAGAACAAATAACCAAGCAAGTTCATTATGCGACCAAAATCATCTGGTAATAGTACCTTTTAGGAGGTTATATTGAAGGTAAAGCTCATGAAGGTTGAAGTTGAAGTTGAAGATCCACATGAATTCTGCTGATGTTGCCAAGTTATTTTCAGAGATATCAAGGATGGCAAGGGAAGAAGAAAAAATCAAATGAATTTGAGATGATGAGAGAAGATTAGCATCTGAAAGACTGCACTGGTTTAGCCGTAGCTCTTTTAGGTTTGGAAGCTTATCGGTTGTTTGCAGTAAGTAATTAGAATATTTGAGTTAGGCAATCCATTTTAATCAAGATAGATCAAAGAAGAGAGATTAGATAACCACTCTGCGATTTTGAGACCAGTAGAACTACTTGAAAGTTGTTCTTCCTCTTGCACAATCATGGACAAGACCTTATTAATTCCTGGGAGAGGATCAGTCAACAAAATTTATCCTCTAGCATGTGCAAATTTCTCATTCAGCCCTATCAAGAATTGAAGAATCAATTCCTTTTCTTTAATGGCAAGACTAGATTTCGTGGCCTTACATTCAGAGCCATATGTATAGGTTTCTATTTGAGTGTAACTCTGCAATTCATCCTAATAAGTCTTCAGTCTTGTAAAGTAGGAACTTACTGAAGATTGATCTTAGACAAGAGTTACAAAGTTCTTTCGAATGTGAAAGATTCTAGGACCATTTGATTGTGTAAACTGTTCACGCAGAACACTCTAAATATGAGAGGCAGAATCAATATACATGATGGAAGCTGCTATTTCTTTAGCAACTAAGTTGATGATCCAAGCAATAACAATCATATTGCATCGGCTCCAGCAGAAAAACGTGGGATCATCTGCACTTGGTTTACCAATCTGACCATCAATGAATCCTACTTTATTCTTGATGGTTAAGGCCATCATCATTGATCGGAACCAAGAAGAGTAATTAGATGTCCCAAGCAGTTTCTCTGATATAAGAACAACTCCTAGATTTTTTGCATGATGGATATAGAACGGATTGCAAGGGTGCTCCTCAAAAGAATTTAAGGAGGAATTCGAAGTTTGAGATGATGATGGCAGAGACGCCATTGGAGGTTGGAAGTTGAGAAATGGATTGCGGAAGAAAGAAGAAGAGAGGAGAAATCAGAGTGATTGTTCTGATACCATATCAGTTTTACTCAACATATGAAAAAACTTTGATAATCTTCATCAATGAAATGAGCTAGTTTATATACAGGTACTGATTTAACTAATAACTGAAATGTTAAAACTGTAACTAACTGCCTAATTGCCTCTAGTGATAAATACATCAAAATATACCTCTAATAAATTTATTGAGTATTAGATTCTGCGATCAAATTCATTCACATTAAAATAAATAATATTGTCAACTAAATGAAATACTAATACATTTTGGATGTGTAAAAAAAGAAATTATTGAATAGACTTAGTTTATATATATATTTTAAATCAAACCAGTTATAAATATAAATATGTCATAAGTGAATCTTATTGAATATTACCTTTAACATGTTTTTGTGTTGAAAAATCTTAATTTAGATTCAACAAACACCTAGAGGGGATGAATATGTGAAATTAAATGTTAAGCATCAAGTAAACTCAAGAATCAAATAATCCAAAACACAATCAACAAATATGCAATAAGTTAAAACTAATAAAAAGTAAATAAATTAGATACAGCAATTTGTTGATAAAATGAAAAACTTTTAAAATCTTTAAAAAAAAAAAAAAACACTCTAAGTGTAAGGCATCACCTCAAATTTACTATAAAAAAGTTATATTATAGACTTATGGTTGATACTATTGACAACATGTGAAAATATTCCAATGACACAATACAGCATATCAAACTGTGACCAAATTTTAGCTTCTGTAATATCCTAGAACTCTAGGTCCTCTATGGCATATCCACTTTGAAATCTTCAAAAATTTGCTATTGGAACTCCAGCTTTTCCCATAAGAACCTTTGAAGTTTCTTGTAGCATTATGGTTGAAAATTTTGGATTCCCTTTTAATTTCTCAAATCATCCCATAATCTGATCATCTTCTATATACAAAATATTGCCACTTCATGTCCTCTAATTTGGGCATTCTCCCCTCTCTTCAACATGGCCGCCATCCCCTTTATTTTCCTTAGGTTCATTTTTCTTGAAAGTTACCTCAATTCCACACACACTCCTCATCAAGTCTCCTAGTCAAAGAATAATTTCTCTTTCCATTTGGTTCCTCACGTGAGAAATAGGAAGTCTCCAAATCAAAGAAAGATTCCTCTTTCCTTTGGATTAATAGGCACATGACACATTTTACTTTGGGGGAAATAAACCAATGGAATTAAACTATAAACCAAGACTTTGTGACATCACAGTAATTGCCAAGACAAATATCTTTACCATGTGTATATTTTTAATTAATCTATTTTATACATTTAAAAAAGAATACCCATGGTAGAAGTTCAGAATGTAATAAGTTGGAAATTGTAGAGCTTCAGGTCTTCCGCGGCTGGAATAATTTGCTTTCAAGGATTGGCCTTTGGCTTGGTGCTGATGCTAACATTGAAATTTTGGACGTCCAAAGAGAATTAATTTAAACCAACTATAAAGGCAGAGAGAAAGGTCAATCACTTTCTACGTGAATTTTTTTTTTTTGACATACTTAATTTATAAAAAATATATAAATTAAATTAATTATTAATAAACATATAAACATGAATCTTAATAAATGTCTTTAAAAGATATGATTAGCACATTTATATGTTTATTTTATAATTAACTTAATTTAAATATTTTTGTAAATTTAATTTATTTAAGAATTCCTCTCTTGTTGAAGCTCTAGTCTTGGAAAAACATTGTTGAGATATGAGGTACACCTAGAGTCCATAGGGTAAAATGAGAAAATTCAATTCAAAAGACTTGAAAAGGCAAAGAGTGGAAGAAAAGTTAAATACCTTCATGTAAAGCTATAAACCTTGTGTGTAAATTAGGATTGATCGAGCTGCCTCTTTTTAAGTGTCTTTGACTCAATTTCTACTTCTTTTTCTAGGTGACTAAACCAAAGTTGATTGGATCGATTCATCTCATGAATTATGTCTAGCTCGTTGACCTCTGACCGATTCTCAACCAATGCAATTTCACATTAAGATTGAACTGGTGCACTAACTGAATCACCAATTTATCGTTTGAACCAGATAATCTAGTTCGATCTTCAAAATTATAGAGTAAAGTAAACACTCACCAATTATAATGTGCTCTCTCTTCAAATTAGAAAAAACTTATTTTCCTTGAAGCAAGCATGTCTCCAATAAATTTTCAAATACAAAGAACTGTAGACCGGCAAAAATCCAACAATGAATCCAGTTGCCATGTTAATATATAGAACCCTTGGATAATACAGGGTCAAGGATGGAACTTAGAACTAAGGGGCAGTTTTCTGTCCCAAAAGTTGCTGTTCTTTAAAAAAATAAGTGTTTTTTTTATTTATTTTGACAGTTTGTATGAGATTATTTCCAGAAGTGTTTATTTTAAAAATAAACAAAAATACTACTTATTTTTTAAGTAAGAAAATATTGTTTAAAAAATAATCAAGTTCAATGGAAAAGAGGAAAAAATTTTTAAACAAATATATCCCTAAAATATTTTATAAATTCTCTAAATATCACTTTTATATGTTATTTTCAATAATTTTACATGTTAAAAAGTATTTTTATATTTTTGCATCCAAACACAAGACATATGTTTTTTTCAATAAAATCACTATTACATAACTATATCCAAACATCAAATATCTAATTTTTTTAAAAAAAATCACTTTCATTTAAAACATATGCTAAAAAATATAAGCTCGTCTAAACTGCCTTAACAAGTCATGACATTTTTGTTATTCAGCCCAAATTCAACTTTGGGTCTAAAATTTCAGATAGAAGATTTTTCCTTCCTCTCCAATTTGGAAGCCCATAGGAGGGTTTTTTATTGATAAAAATATAGCCTGGCCCAACTTATGTGTAATAAAACCTTAATTAAGGTCCACAACGGTGACCCAAAGCCCAATCATGTATTAGTTGATGAAGGTCTCGATTTTTCTGCCTCAGATTGTTTTTTTAGGGCAGCCGTCTTCTCCCCCTTCTTCTTCGTCCCCTCTCTTTTTTCTTCCCCTTTTTCTCTCTTCCTGCAATAGTTTACCCCTTATGTTGCTGCCAGTAGTTATCCCTTTTTTCCTTTCTCCCATAGTAGTAACTCCGAGTAAAATACTTATTAAGCCTCTCACTTTTAAGAGTGTTATGAATTTATTAAGTATAAAGTCTTTTCAAAAATACTCATCAATTTTCATTTTTGTATTATTTAAATTTTCGTTAGGATTTCGTTTAACACATTAATTGAAGTACTTATGTGTTCATGATACGATAACTTAAATTGTAAGTCAAATCTAAATAACTCATTTTGTTCTAATTTTTGTGTACGTTCTCAATTTAGTCTCTAACTTTTGTATGTGTTCTCAATTTACCTTACTTTTATGTATAAATTTTATTTTTATTTATATAATATTTTATAAATCATACATAAAATTACAAGTGCATCATATTTATAAAACTTAAGATATTAAAGTTGATTTTTACTAATAGAATTATCTATTCATGTTTGTCATGCTAATTTATTGAAATTTAAAAATTTTTATAAAAAGAATTATTAAAAATTAATAGGCAATTAAAAGTAATAAAACTTTTAAGTTTTAATAATAAATTAAATGAGAAGTAAAATTATTAATATTAAGTGAGAATATTAATAAAAATTTTAAATAAAAATTTATATTTTTAAATTATTAAATATTTTAACAAAAAAATTGTCAAAATTAATTATTATTTTTATACCTAAATTCTATAATAGATTGTATAATATTATTTATATAATTTTTTTTTTCACAAAGTATACTTAAATCAATAAATGTAACTATATTAAATTTTAGATATCAAAATTAAGTTTTTATTAACTGAATTATATATTGATCATCATCATATTTTTTGTTGGAATTAAATAATTTTAATAAAACCAAAAAATTAATAAGTAATTTTAAAATATTAAGAAAAAGAGATCAAAATCTTACATAATAAAAAAAATTTTAATTTAAATTTTATAAGTGCTGAAGAGGATTAGGATTAAGATATTTATTACTATTATGTATGTCAAAGTTGTGAATAATATAACATATGTTACTTTTTGTTTAAGAAGCTTATGCTATAGTTATTGGGTTATTTTAATATTTTTTATGTAATCTGAAAGTGTTACACTTAAATATAGTATAAATTTATTATGTTAATAGATATTATTTTTCATAAATTTGATTCACTATTTTAGATTGGTTATTATTATTATTATTATTATTATTAAATCTATTTCACTATTTATTTATTTATTTATTATTATTATTATTATTATTATTATTATTATTAAGAACCCATAATATATTATATTTGTTAAATTATTAAACTTTTTTCTTTTAAGCAATCAAATCAAGGTTAAGAACTAAATTGAGAATACTAACTAAAATTAAAGACGAAATGTATTTTTTGAATCTAATTTAATATTTTAAATTGTGAATACATAAATACTTTTATTAATGTACTGAAAAAATCTTAATGGATGAATTTAAAAAAACTTTATACCCAATACCTAAACTGAAACGCTATAAATGAGGGATTGGTTACTGTCCCGTAGCTCCTTTGGAAACCTTTATTTGCTGCCGTCCTCTTCTCTTCTCCCGTGGCTGCCACCCACTGCTTCCTTTTTGGTCTTTGCTACCTACCGTTACCCTCCTCAATCTTCGTCTCCCTCTCCCTCTGAGTTTTCTCCTCTCTTTACTCGAGTTTTCCACTTCTTTCATGGAACTTATCTACTAATCTCATCAGCTGTCCCTGTGGGAAGAGGGAATAAATGAAAGGGGACTTCTATGCTACTCCTGAGTAGGATAGTAGCCACCTAAATGAAAAACAATTATCATTTGATTTTTTGTTTGTTTGCAAGTTTTAAAACTTAAGTAGGGGAATAGAAGAGGAGAAATTCCTTTGAATCGACCCTTTCCCTTTAAAGATATTAATTTTTGTTTCTTCTCAAATTGAAGGTAAAGAGGGGAGCACTTTATTATATTTTTTGATTGATATTTTTATTCTTTTTTATAACCTAATATACTAATATTTATTCTTTCAATTTTATGTTTTCTTACTACTTTTACTTTATCTATTGTCTTAAATATGATTTTTTTATAAGAAATTACTGTCCCTAAATTTAATTTTATGTGAAATTATTATTTCATTTATTTATGTTATTATGAGTATTATGAATTTAAAACTATAATTTGATTTTTTTACATTTAAATTAATACTTAAATGTATATATTATGATGTCTATTAAAATTTTGTTCTATTTTAGATAAAGGTTATATATATCGTAATTTGGTATCTATTATAATGTTTAAGATTTGGTTTACTTTTATCTGAACTTAAAAGGAAATGTTTGCCCATTTTTATATTAAAGTTCCAAATAGAAGGAGTGTAAGTTAATTCTTTCTTTCCTTCCTTTTCCATTCTATTTTACTCTGTTCCTTTTTTTTTATTAAATTTTCAAATATAACATCTCGTATTATGGAAAGGAAGACTTTGTTATGAGGGAAAAAAATGTAAAGTGTGATGTCTGTATTGGGGTAGGGAAAGTTCTTTAATTTTTTTTAATATTTTTTTACTTTTTAAAGTTAATTAATTATATTTTGTATCATATATTTTTTTAAAATTTTTGAGATATTTTTTATTTTTAAAAAAATTTTTAATTTAGAAATGAATACTATAAAAAGTTATGAATAAATAATATAAGAAATGTAAAAAAATTTAAAATTTTTTTAAAAAATATATGACGTAATAAATAAATAATTAATATTAAAAAATTAAGATAAAAAAAAATAACGGTGAAAACAAAATAAAAAAGAATGTGTGTTGTTGCTTAGTCACGCCCTATAAATGTTTTAATAGCGTTTGTTGTTTCATTTGATCATATTATATTATTTAAAATTTTAATCAAATATTAATTACTTATTTGTTAATGATTTTTTTTAAAAATTTAAAAATGTTTAAGGAAAAACTATTATAGTAGGTAAGATTGTTGGGGACAACCGAGGCCTCATTATTTTATTATTTAGGTTTTGTCAAAGACATACTATGAGGATATGTGTTTGGATTCGTTCCTTTTCTAAATTAATTATTTTTTTAATATATATAGTTAAATTTTTTATTATATATAATTAAAATTTACATTGTTTTAATATATATATATGTCTATTAAATTTACACAAAATATAAATATAAAAATATGACTCATATACAGAATAGTACATTTCTAACTCATGGATGATGAGTTAAATTTGAATGACCATATTTTTATTTTTTTTATTTGCATCTTATGTAAGTTTAATTAGTATATATTAACACGATGTAAATTTTAATTATATATATATAAAAATTTAACTATATATACTAAAAAAAATATAAAAAAAAATCAGTTCAAAAAAAGATTGGATCCTGATCCAAAGGATAGGGTTACTACATCAAAATATGTGGACACAAATCAATTATGTCTTCTCTAGGTCATAACTTAGCCAAGGAAGCATTGTATAAATGGAAAATGCTTTGTTTCTTTCAAGGCTAATTCTTCATTAACCACCCATCTTTTTGGGTAATAGTTTATTCTTGAGAAGCAAATTAAATTGTACTGCAACAGAGAGCATGAGATGATTGTATCTGAGTGATGGAAAAAAAAATTAAGTAAAAAATTATTTGAATTTATATCTAACCATTTCAATAGTAACCCGGGATGATTTAGTGATTAAAGATATATATTCCTTGTCTTAACATTTTGGATTCAAACTTTAAAATCATGATTTAAAAAGATTTATTCTCTTAAATCTCACACCGATTATAACGTTAGTAGCTAGTTATGTAATCCCCCAACAATTTCACAGGTTCTCCACTTGAACTTAGGCAAATAGCTAAGAAAGGTATCCTTAGATTAAAACGTTAGTAGTTAGTTAGGTAATCCCCCAACAATTTCATATGTTCTCCAATTGATGATCTTAGGCAAATAGCTGAGAAAGGTATTCTTAGATTATAACGTTAATTAGTAGCCAGTTAGGCAATCTCCCAACAATTTAGAATGATTAATTAATACTTTTTATTTTATAACAAAATGGCTAATCATAGTGTTTGTTGGAATATCATTTAATCTCAGCATATCACAAATGTTAAAGCAATTTATTTGGAGGCTAACTAGCTTAAGACTTAAGGGTATTTGATACGAGAAATTTTTATGTTATTGAAAAACATAATTTTTGAAAATCTTATTCTTAAAAATGTTAAAATTTGTATTTAATTAGTCTTATAGATTCTTACATTAGAATGAACAACTCTTTATGTTCACATTTAGTATAAACTACCAAATTGAGTAATTCAAAGGTCAAAAATGGGAAAAATCAACGCTCTATGCATATGAACATTATATCTTGTAAACATTTTACTTATTCTAGAATTGCTTGCTCTTATACAAGGAGATAATATGATATAAGATGGAGATAATACTTATGAGCCTATAATAATAAAAATGTTATATTATTATTTTGGTTATTTTATTTTTCAATATGCTTTTGTCCTTAATTTTTTTTCTATTTTGATTTTTTTTATTTTCTAAACATTTGAGATAATTTTCTTAAATAGTTAACTTTATCAATTTAGTTAAAGATAATGTTGACATGATTCTAATGTTTTTATTAATTAGGTTCTAATAATTTAAAATTTATGTAAAACATTTAAAAAGTTAAATGTGAAAAAAAAATAAAAAATAAAAAATAAAAGGATTAGAATAATAATTAAAATTTTCTTTTTAAAGTGTAATAGTATTGACACATTATATGTTTCTTTCTGGTGAGTTCCAAATCCTTACTACATGGTGAGTCAAGTATTGTCCAAATACCTTTAAAATTGCAAGAGTTTATTAGGGTTTATGAAGAGAAAAAAACCTAAAGCCCCCAAGAAAACGACGTCGCCTAAACTATGCTCATGCTCTAACCTTGAGACAAACTGCACTGTCCGTCAGCTGCAAACGTCAACTACTTCGAAAAGAAAGTTGAAAGCGCTATTCATTTTTCGATACAAACGAAGTCCCCCTCCTTCTTTGTCTTCTCAGAACCTCCGCCAAATTAAACGGCGAAATCTCCAACATCCTCTAAATTCACCTTTCACCTTCTTAGGCTCTCTCTTTCCTTCTACTACCACATCACCCATTCTTAATTCCAAATCTCCATCCAACAACAATGGCTCAGGTGGTGGCCACGCGATCTATTCAGGGCTCGTTTTTGTGCCCCAACTCTGGATCTGTACAAGACAGAGCCCAAAAGCTATTAAAGCCTGCAACTTTTGCTTCCAAAGTATTCGCACCTGAAGGGAAGAAGAGCTCCAAAGTTGGTTTCAGAAGAAGCTGCCAGATCAGTGCAAGGAAATCTGCACCCGCACCCGCTGAAGTCACTCCGGTAACACCCGAGGATGATATAAAGGTTCGTACTGTTTAAGTTTTTTGTAGCTCTACTTCAATTTCTCTACATATGCTTGGTAGCTGGAAAGGGAGGAATTTGCAACATCGGAAAGGACCCAGAAACTATAAATGAAAGAAAATGCAAGTAGTTGCTGCCACTAAGAAATTATTGTAACCCGTTTCATGTGCTGCTGGTTAGATTGATGAGCAGTTGCAGCATTTGCGTGGAATTCAGCAACTCGGTGACACATCAGTTGGTATGTGGTCGAAGCCCATAGTTAGACGTAAGACAAAGATAGTTTGTACTATTGGTCCTTCTACCAACACCCGGGAAATGATTTGGAAGCTGGCTGAAGCTGGGATGAATGTTGCCCGCCTCAATATGTCTCATGGAGACCATGCTTCTCATCAGAAAGTTATTGACTTGGTTAAAGAATATAATGCACAATCAAAGGACAATGTAATCTCGATTATGCTTGACACAAAGGCAAGTTTCAGCTTGAGTGTATTTCTTGTTTCTTAACAAGGCTACGTTGCTTATATTATATTTTCATCATTTCAGTTTATAATTGAACTTAATCTGGATAATTTACTGACAAATAAATTTTAGAATACTAATTGATGTTGTTTGTTTTATGCAATTAAGTCCATAACGATAGTGATTAAGCATACACTGAAAGATGTCATTTTACTGTTATTTTGTGAATAGTGGATAATTCTTTCTTTAAAAGTAAGCCTACTGAAGACATGCCAGCTCGTTGGAAGGTGTAAATCTTTCTCTTTTGTTTGGTTCATTCCCCAGGAATGAGAGATCTGATCAATAATTTTGGGGACAGTATACTATGAACGGAGAAGCAACTATTATATTGTGTTTGCGTTCAATTGAGAGACCAAGTTCTTTAATTGAAAAGGTTCAAGGGAAAATGTAGCATATATGAAGGATATGACTGATATATTATTTGCCTCCATTGAGGTGACTAACCTGTATATAGATCACATTTTATCCACTTGTAGTGGCCTAAATTTTTTGTGTTCTCTTTTTGGCATAATATGTTATACCTTGGCAGTTGATGTGCTTCATAATGGTATTCATTAGTCAATATTATGCAATTATTTATTATTATTTATTTTTCTTTTATTTCTTTGGCTGGAACCACACTTTTATGGTATAAAGGTGATATTTTGCCTCCATTCATCATCTGTTATGTACTGATATTATATTTTAATCATTACTTTACATTATCTAAATCCTACACCATGATGCTACATAGGATTCTCTTGACTAACATCATCCTTTAAACTTGATTGCACATGTGCATGCACTTGAAAAATAATAAAGTTAAATGCAGTGGAAAAGTCAGCGAAAGCATTAGTTGAAAAGTTGATGATGTAAAGTATAATGGACTTCGTTGACAGAAATCTGTTGTTCGAGAATGTGTAATTCAATTTTCCACCTTTCTTTTGATAGATGAGAATTTGAACGTATGTAATTTAGTTTTTCTTTTTCAAGTCAAGATTTTTCACTTTCTTATTATGGTTTGATGACTGATTGTTCTTTTTCTTTGTTTTCAGGGTCCTGAGGTTAGGAGTGGGGATTTGCCACAACCAATCACATTAACAAGTGGGCAGGAATTCACTTTTACAATTCAGAGAGGTGTTGGAACTGCAGATTGTGTTAGCGTGAATTATGACGATTTTGTTAATGATGTGGAAGTTGGGGACATGCTTCTTGTTGATGGTATGATGATTATCTGGTCGTTTCAATTGTTCACAGGACTTGGAACTGTGGTATGACCATTTAAATTGATGATGCAGTCATCAACTGATCATTTATGTCTGTTCTCAGACAAGTGCATATATATGCTTCAAACTCTTATAAAATTTAAAATTTAGCTTTATAAACATTTATTGAAGACTATGATTATCCTGCAATGGCAAGTAATATAATCTGTGCAGATTCACAGAAATCATGTTTTCATAGAGATGGGTACCCCTAGCAGTGTGGCCACCTTCCAGTCAAAATAGGTTATGTGTGCATTAATATATGTTTATATTTTACTGTACATGGTGGGCTTTATATATATATGCTTCAAATTCTTATAAATTTTAAAATTTGGCTTTATAAACTTTTGTTGAAGAGGTTTTTTGTCCTGCAATGGCGAGTAATATAATCTCTGCAGATTCACAGAAATCAGTTTTTCTTAGAGATGGGTACCCCTAGGAAGTGTGGCCACCTTCCAGTCAAAATAGGTTATGTTTGCAGTAATATATGTTTATATTTGACTGTACATGACGGGTTTTTGGATATAATCAGAACGTGTTTGCAATCTATCACACACTACTATTTTCAGATTGGTAAGCAAATGTGTGCCTATTGAATTCTGGACCCTCTTATCTTCCTTTTGACCATTATTTATATGGACAAACACAAAATTCCATTACATCCAAAACTCTTTAACTACTATTTGCTCCCAAAAGTTGAACTCTACAGGTCAAGAAAACCAAAATTGTTGAAAGATGTATATTTAATGCTTCTCTTAAGAAGAACATCATAACTGAAGAAGAAATTTTCACCCAGTCAAGAGGTTACAGCTCATGTTGGTTTCACTTTTAGGACTCTTATCGTTGGATGATATCTTCACTTGACAGTTGAGAATTTATTCTCACAAATGAGTCAATGGATCTTTAGGATGACAGAAACAATATTTACTAAGTGTTTGTTGTTCACTACGGGTGATATGATGTCTTTGATGGACTATTGAGTAGTGACTCTTGATGTGTGATATAGGTGGTATGATGTCTTTGATGGTTCAATCAAAGACAGAGGATTCAGTGAAATGTGAAGTCGTTGATGGAGGAGAGCTCAAGTCAAGGCGGCATTTGAATGTTCGAGGAAAAAGTGCAACACTGCCTTCCATCACTGGTTGGTCTTCAACTTATTAATCCTATTCTCTTTAATTTTCTATTAATCTCTGTTTCTTTCTTTGCACCTGTGCATGTGTAAGTTTGTGTGGTAATTTCACATTGATCTGCTGCAGAGAAGGACTGGGATGACATCAAATTTGGAGTGGATAACCAAGTTGATTTCTATGCTGTTTCCTTTGTTAAGGATGCCCAAGTGGTTCATGAACTGAAGAATTATTTAGAAAGTAAGAAATTAAATTTTTTTAAAAGTAGTGTTAAAAATACATATTAGTTATCTACAGGTCGGAAGTATTAATCATGATCAATTTCCCATTCAATATCTCAGGCTGTGGTGCTGATATACATGTCATTGTAAAGATTGAGAGCGCAGACTCTATATCGAACTTGCATTCAATTATCACAGCGTCTGATGGGGTGCTAACCAAATCCTTGCATTATTTCCTTATATTGCTGCTTTATTTTGAGTGATTTTTTACCATATGTAGTAGATACAGCAATCTTCATCAATTTTGAATGCTGCTTACTGTTTATGGATAGAGTTTGTGAAGTACTTTTGTTAATGTTGATCTATTTCTTTTTGTAATCCTGTTTTAGGCAATGGTTGCCAGAGGAGATCTTGGTGCAGAGCTCCCTATTGAGGAGGTGCCACTTTTGCAGGTAAATTCATTTCTTATTGAATGCAATGATAAAGATATAGCTCTGCTTTATTAAACTTCCAGAAGTGAACATTAAATTGAACTTATCTTAACATCCATTATGCCTGCTAATGTCAAAATGTAGGAAGAAATAATCAGTATTTGTCGTAGCATGGGGAAGGCTGTTATTGTAGCAACTAATATGCTGGAAAGCATGATTGTTCACCCAACGCCAACCCGAGCAGAGGTATCAGATATTGCAATTGCTGTTCGAGAAGGTGCTGATGCAGTCATGCTTTCTGGAGAAACTGCTCACGGAAAGTAAGTAACTGGCTTCCTGCACCTGGGTCGAGTTACATTGACATGCTAATTTAGGAAACAGTCGGTGACTTCTCTTGAGGACCCTTTTTCTTCTTGGTTCAAACGTTATTTTAAATTTGTCAACTAACCCTCTACACCTTTTCTACTAGACCCCTTTGATCCTTAAAGGGAAAAATAACTCTAGTATAAAATGACTTTGATATTTCTCCTATATGGCTCTATTTGTTTTTATAAGTTAATCATGCAGTTAATTAGCAACCAAAAAATGAAAACAGACAGAAAAATTGCATCATAATCAATTTAATCTTGTCATGCCTAAAAGACAATTTTGGATTTCAATTATGTGCATTGTTAAGGGTAGACAATTATAATTTTTCATCTTTGTGCATCTGTATAAAGTTAGAGAATTGCAATAGTAGCATCTGGGTTGCGTTGAAGACTAATCCAGACCTTAACTGATAATGTTTGTAATTAATAACTTAATATACAGAAACAATCATGGGCTGAAGTTGTGTAATAATGTGCTTCGATTATTCAGCTTATTATCACTGCTAAAAAAGGGATTATTAATTTATTTTGATGCAGGTTCCCACTGAAAGCAGTGAAAGTGATGCACACAGTAGCATTGCGAACAGAAGCAACCATTCCAGGTGGTCAAATGCCACCTAATCTTGGTCAAGTATTCAAGGTTTGAAGTGTAACGCTTGGTTGCCATGCTAACTTTCTTTATCCACTAAGTTCTCTCTATTTGATTATCAGACCTGAGATGTTGGTTTCTTATTTTGGTTCTCTGCAGAACCACATGAGCGAGATGTTTGCATACCATGCAACAATGATGTCTAACACCCTTGGCACCTCGACTGTGGTCTTCACTAGAACGGGTTTTATGGCTATCCTATTGAGCCATTATCGACCTTCTGGCACCATATTTGCATTTACAGATGAGTGAGTACTTTATCCCCTTTCTCATTTATTATCAAGAAAACTTGGTTTGTTGAAAGTGCGGATGCTATTTGACGACGAGGCTAGTACAATCTGCACTTAATCTTATATTAATGTTGTTTCTTAGAGATATTTTCTAATAGGCATTAGGTTACATTTTATGGATATTTTATCTATTTATTGTAAAAATTTTGGCTTGTAAGTTGCATCTTGGTTGGCCATCTGTGCATAATGACACATAAAAATGCTTGATTGGTGACTATTTATGAACGTTACAAATTCCATAATGTCCAAGGTTTATTACTGATAAATCTGATGGATCTTCCCTGAACTTCGTTACATTCTGTTTTTCCTGAAGATGTCTATTATGTCTTGAAAATTGAAGACCATGTTGTATTTATTTGCCTTATAGCCTTTAGTTTTATATAATATAACCATGAAAGCTTTATTGTCTGCATAACTTTTCTGTCAATTCAGGAAGAGGATACAACAGAGACTGGCTTTGTATCAAGGAGTGTGTCCTATATACATGAAATTCTGTGATGATGCTGAAGAGACTTTTGCAAGAGCCTTGGATTTGCTGCAGGTAATGTTTGGAGGACATATGCTTGTTCCTATTAATAAATAAAGCGGTACTTGAGATGTTACAGACTCAATATTTGTTACTAGCTAGCCCAAAACCGGGTTCAAAACACTTCTAAGAGTTCTAACAACTAAAAGATAAAAAATGGTTGGAGTGGCTTTTTCTTTTTTTCTTTTATTGTGTGGAGATTTAACCGTCTTCATGTTTATACATAATGTGATACGTGAACCATGGACTTTGATACAACTTGCTTTATCTAGCGCCATCCACTGGCAATGTCCACTGCTTCTAATGACAGATGCTAGTGACAGAGAATTGGCTGTCCGATCCCTTAATGGAGTTGTTAACTTCGTATTGAACTTGAACCTTATAGTTTGCTTGGTTGTGGCAATGAAAGGGAAATCATTAACTTGTCAAACGAAAGTGAGGTGATAGCCAAAGATTATCTGCGATACCACTTGTTGAATTGGTTCTGTTCACATTACTGCTTATACAGACACTCGTCCTACTATTCTCCTGTTTGCTTTTAATGTCTTTATGATTATATATGCATGGTTTCTTAATGCAGAAGCAAGGAATGGTGAAGGAAGGAGAAGAAGTAGCACTTCTACAGAGTGGTAGACAACCCATATGGAGGTTCCAATCCACCCACAACATCCAGGTCCGGAAAGTGTAAACAGAAAGAAAGATGGGAACCAGTGATTAAGTTTTGAACCCATACTGGTTATATTAAAATAGCATCTTATTCCCTCTTACCTCTTGGTGGTTTGATCTCAGGCTTGTTTCTTTGGTTGCCTATTTCTTATATTTCAAGTGTTTCTTATTAATGATTTGCTATGTAATTTTGTTCTATTTTAAAATTTGTCAAAATATTATATTTTATTGGATTTTTTTTTTGTTAAACTGGAATAAAAGTAGTTTCAATCTTCCACTACAGACTGGCATTGAATTTTTATATTTGACAATCAAATTAGTGGGGCTTGCAACATGTTTTTTAGCTGGGTAAAAGAATGTGAAGGGGCTCTGCTAATTAGATTTTCATTTATTTCGTGATAAATAAGAAGCTAATTCTTTGTGGGCTATATCGACCTAGGTAGAGGCTGTCTGTTTATTGTTGAGATGCTTTCTGTTTCATTTGCTCCATCTATTGTTTGTTCTGGCAATCTCTCACTGCAAGTATGCTATTAGATGTGTTCTTCGCCTACCACACCTGTTCCTGTTTATGGAGTTTATTCTGTGGCGTCTGCAAAACTATCTGAGACTGGCTAGCCTTAAAAGTAGCTTAATGGGACGCACCCTCTAAACCTGTTCACTCACGCTTGGCTAGTTTATTTTTTTGTTCCTTAAGAGGCCTATGACTTGTGACTGGAGAGCAGGGAAAGAACAAAGAGTAGGGATCGAATTCATTAACTCTAACCTCAATCCTGCGAGGACTGACTCAGCTCCCAGAAGTTTATGGTTGTTCTAGTTATAAAAAACCCATTTTAAAATCTAAACTCTTAAGCATTTACGTAGCAGCAAAGGTATAATGTTTGGTATTATGAAAGAGAACAGTAAAGTTATAATGTTTCTATCTTCTATTAAATTTAAGGTAATTAATCATAAAATTGATCACATTTTATTATGAGGTGTCCAATGGGTGTTCCATGGGCATCTCTATTTTTTTTTGGTGTGTCAGAGCCACCAAAGGGAAAAACCCTTATAGGACATGATATTAATATATGGTATTTTAGAAGTCTGAATTTGGTCGTATTGGACCGTCACGATGGGTGTATCTTTTCATGTCATTTTTTTTGTCAAATTCATCATGATTGTTTATGTACGTGAACGGTTACGATGAGTAAAAAATGACCAATCATATTATTTAACTTGATCGGATCTAAATTTGTATTTTAGTGATTCTTAAAAGGGTTAATAGAATTTCTTGTTTTCTTTTTTTGAAAAAGTTTAAAGTCATTATTTAAACTTTCTCAATATTTGAGTTCTTTTTTTTCCCTAACCAGCACTGCACATGACATTTATCGATTAGAATTTTCATCAGTTCACATTAACAAAATCGTTAAGTGATAGTTAATTAAACTAATAAAAGAAATAAATTAAAGAAAAATTTTGAGTAATTAAAATCAAACGCTTTAAATTTAAAATACTAAATTGAGAAATATGCTATATTTGAAACATCAAATCATTAATTTAATCTTGGTTAATAATTATACTCCAATAAATCTATGTAGCATTTGAATTATATATTATTGAGTTGATAAACACTATATTGATAATAGTAACTTATACAAGAGAAGTCGCAATCACGAATTTGCCAAAGTTATTATGGGTTTAAAAAGGTAGTCACATCCTTTGTTTCTTAAAAATTAAAAATTACCAAAATGTAAGCGATTTTTTCTGGGCAAACACTTGCCTACCGCCACATTTGGCGATAAATGTGGCAGTAGGCAACTTTTTTATTTTTTATTTTTAATTATTTTAATATTTTTTAAATTATTTTATATTGTATAATTTTTTGAGAAAATTTTAAAATGTTTAAATTTTTTTTAAAATTTCTTACATTTATTTATACTATTCATCTATAATTTTTTTGACACTATTTATTCATAAGTAAAAAATTTAAAAAAAAAATTAAAAACATTTTAAAAATTTTTAAAAAAAATATATGATATAACAAATAATTAATTAATGTTAAAAAATAAAAAAATTAAGATAAAACACACAAAAAATACAAAATCGACAAGTCAGAGCTTACCCTACGCCCCAAATGGGGCTGTAGGATAGAAATCTTTTTTCTGAGTTAAATAAATAACATTTATACAACAAAAGTTTATATGGAGTGTAATTTTGGTACTCCTCAAAATATTATACTTTCGCGGTTGAATGTGTGTCATGTAACATTTTTATGGTTAAAAGTATTGCGTAACGCATGTCCAATCGTGAGAATACGATACTCTTATGAGCACAATACTTTTTTTTTGTTTATGTCATAGCATTAGAAAAATTCCCCACTGTGTTTCCAACATGCATGCATCTCCCTTTTTTTTCTTTGTTTTCTTCATTCAACATAGTTTGAAAAAATAAATAATAAAGAAAATCGTTCCTTGTGTTAATTTATTAACGAAGTACAAAGAAACAAGCTAGCTTATACCAAAATCTCAAGTTGATAATTAAGAAAAGAAAATCATTGATTTATTGCAACCACTCTTCACACGCTACTTATAATTGAATCACTATACCCACTCTGGTTATCATAAAACCTTGACCAAAGCATCACCCCTCCATACTTCGGTGACTTCTTGATCTCCGGCAGGATTTGAGAAGTCAACACATCGGCAGGAACATAACCGCTACCAGCCGCTGCCGGAGCCGCTGGCAACCCCAAAAATATCTGCCTTGCCGGTACCGTAGTTGTCCATTTGCCCCATGAATTCACAAGGTTAGTAATGTTCCCATTAGCATACTGACATGGAGGATTGTTATAGAACTGCACCCAAACAAAGTCAAATAGCCCTGTGTCAAGGGCAGTGCCCAGAAATCTATCAGGAATAGGGCACTGAGGGGCACCACTTAAGTACACTCTTCTTCCTGCCCTACAATATGCCTTTAAGAAACGGGCAAGGTGGTCCCAATATTGGGTAGAGCCAAGCTCAATGTCAAAATCTATGCCATCTAAGACAGCATCGCCTAGAGGCCTTGAGGAGGAGCTTCCACCCAAGAAAGTGTTCCACAAGTATATAGAAACGTTTCTGGCATCCTCAGGGGAAGCCAAAGAGTAGCTTCCGATTCCGCCACCGATAGAGAGCAGAACTTTGATTCCTTTCTTTTGGCAGTCTTTAATGTCTGCGCTAAACTTGGTGCAGGAATTGGTAGCTGGGTTGCAGTGGCCTTCCTGGGGTTTGGCCGTTGCCGAATTTGTTGAGGAAGGCTATGTTTACGTGGGTGTATTTTCCGGTGGCACATGCTTCCGATAGGGTTCCCTCGTTCCCGTTTTGCCCCCAGTAGATGGCGATGCCGCCGGCAGCGGCGTAGGTTTTGATAAGAGCAAGGAAGAGGAGGGGAAGGAGGAGAAATGGCAAAGTATGAGGGGATCTGGCCATGTTTTAGCTACGAGTAGGATAAGATTAATATGTGGTATTGTGATGTCCTTTGCAGTTGAATATTTATAGGGTGAGTTCCCACAGCTACAAATCCAAGTTTGAAGTTTGAATATTGGACGGAAGGATCCTATTGGCAAATCATGCCATTGAAGAATGGAAATGCCATTCCCACTAGCCAGAGGAAAGGTCAAAGGTTTTAGTTGCCACTAACAATTAGTAATTACCAATGCCAGCCAATATATTTATTTTCTGTCATTTATTTGTGGGGTCTATTTATCCACTAGCCGACATTGTCACCGTACATTTAGCAGCCAAATAAGACAAAACGAGAAGAAGTATCTTTTTATATGGAAAAATTCTTTAAATAAATTTTTTATAAAAAATGTATAAATTAAATTATTATTTATATATTGTGATCTATTTATATACTTAAGTTGTTTTAAGAAACCAAATAAAAGAGTCTATTACATGACGGATGAGTCTCCTTAGTTACCTCAGCAGAAGATTAACTGCAAGTTGGATGATGCAGTCTCCGGCTGGTGATTGTATTATATCATTGTATTTCTCCAAAAAGAAGAAAAAAAAAGTGCTTAATTTATAATGAAATTGAATTTAGGCATTGAAAAGTTCTTTTGAAAACTATATATAAAAAAAGGGTTTCATTATTCAATCCAAGCGTTGACCCAGAAAGGATTTGATGATGATACTTTTTAAGATGCTATTGACGAGGTCAAAGTCAACTGTAATATGGGAATAATATTTAGTACTCTTAAAAAGTCAAACTAATATTATTGCTCAAGTCCACAATCCCTGCAGTGGTGCTTTGCATGTTGTATCTGGAAAAAAATAGATGTCAATGGCTGCCTGCTCATCCATCTCACTAGAAATAAGTTAATAATAATATATCCTTTCAATTTATTATGAATTAAATTAGGTTAACTAGTAATTAATTAACAGAAAGATTAATAAAGTGAGAGAGGAATTTTGAAAATATCAATTAGTTCATACTAACTGAGACATCACGTTCAATCCATGGAGTCGTACAAGTACTACATTTTATACATTATCACTAGCTTATATAACAGGAGATTTCAAAAATATGTAATTATCTGACCATCGTTGAATAGAAGTATAGAATATTAAAAGTGGCGAAACCTTTTGCCAAGTAATGTGCTTTTTTTTTTTAAAAAAAAAAACATTTGGGAAAGGAATTTTTGGGTTTTATAATTTCAATGGAGCAAAAATCTCATGTTCCATTTCGTTTAATATATATATATACAAGAATTTGGTTGAAGAAATTTCAATTAAGTTATTTTTTATTTGATAATTACATAGATATTTAGAATCATTATAAGAAATAACTTTGATATTTATTTTAACCCTTTGTGATTTCTATTTTTTTTAATTTCACCTTTTTTTCGTTAATGTTTACATTTAAAGTTAGTCATGAAAAAAATTTCGTTCAAATAATTTATGAATTGGGTAATTAATATGGAAAGATTTTTTAAGACAAAATTTAATACTAAAATATTTTAAATATATATATTTTTTTCATATGAGACTAAGCTTCACATAAATAGTTTTTTATATTCTATTTCAAATTTGAACCCCCTATTAATAGTAAAAGAAAGTGAGACATTTGCGTGTAGAATATTTAATTTGTTCATTTTTAATTTCATATTGTACTTTTTTTATTGATATCATGATTTTCAATGTTCAATAAATTTTAACGGAAAATTTAAAGAATATTAACGTGTTGTCAATCATTTTCAGTTAATTCTTTAAAAGTAAAATCATGTCAATTCAGGCCCCAAAAAATTACTTTATTTTATGTTGATTTGTTTTGCTAAAATGTTTTTAACATAAAAATATTTTCATTGCTTTTTTTAAATAAAAAAACTTTATAAAATAATTAAATTTTATTTCAAATTTTTAAGAACTTTTTTTCTTTAAAAAAAAAGTAAGGAACCCATTTTCAAATTGGGTTTAAAATTACTATTAGTTTTATAGTTTATTGCCACTCTTCATTATCATCATTGTTGTCAAAATTTCTTTTATATATCATATTGACATTTAACATTCTGTGAGTTCACACCAATAAAATTGTTATATGATGATTAATTAAACTAACAAAAAGACTAAATTGGAGTAAAATTAATTTTTAACAGAATAAATTAAGATGCTTTAAATTTAGAGGACTAAATCATTAATTTACGCTTTTTTTTTTTAAATTTGTGTTGCAATAGATGTTAATTTATTATTATCATTACGGTATGTTTGGCTACAAAAAAAAATATTATGAAATATATATGCATTTATATATTTTCTTATTTTAAATAAATTATCAAATTAAAATTTTTATCATATAATAAACTATTTAATTACAAAAAAAAACTATTGACATCTTTTTAAACTACCTATAAGTATTTATTTTCATAATGTTTTCATTATTGCATTGTAATTTGCATTCAAAGGAATTATATTATGGGGGGGGGGGGGGACTAAGGTACAGTCCCCCCCAAATTTATTTTTTATTTTTGTTTAATTTATTTTTTTCAATTTTTTTGTATATTATTTATTAGTTTTTTATTTATAGTGATTTTTTTGAAATGATTATATATTTTTTTTTGAATTTTTTTATTTCTTTTAAATATTTACTTTTTTAAATGTATGATTTTTTTAAAAAATTTTTAAAAATTTTTTTGATTGTTTTTATTATTTTTTTAAATTTTTTAAAAACTTATCATTAGTTTATTATTATAAAAAAATTTAAAAATTTAAAAAATTAATAAAATTTATTTTTAAAAAATTTTATAATTACTTTACAGTCATAAATACAGTTACATTTGTGATTGTAGAGTAGTAAGACCCATTATATTATATATAATAAAAGTTGGGTATATGCGCTGAAATTACGACATGTATACGCTTCCAAATTGCGTCACCTGTACACTTTAATTCCATACTCTTTTAATTTAATATATATATATATACTACCTCTATTTTAAATTATCTGTTGTTTAAGATAACGACATAAGAATTAAGAAAATTATTAAATAACCTAAATTCTAGTAAAAAATAATTATACTTAACTAAATTATCTTTATTAAAGTCAATTTAAACTATTGTTACTACTCTATTGAAGATAACAATAAATGGAGATAACGTTAAAAAAATAACAATTAATACTTTATTGGTAATATAAAATGACAGATAATTTGAAATAAAATAACACTCTTAAAACGACAGATAATTTGAAACGGATTGAATATATGTATATGATAATTTAGTTTGATATTATATCTAATATTTATATATTATTTTTTTAATGTTGTTAACTAGAATTTTCTAATCAATTTGTTTTTTTTGGAGCAAACAAAATTTCTTATTATTTTACTATTTTCAAGTGCTTGATACTTTGTAATTATTCTTTTAATTACCTATTTTATTTATTTCAATTATTTAATTTATTTCTATGTCTTTTAATTTAATTCTCATGTTTATCTATCAGCTTTTATATTTTTTGTTATTATTTAATTATTATTTTAGTTGCTTCCTTATTTATTTGTTTTCTAATTAATTTAATATGTTTATTACATAGTTATCTATAATTTTTTATATGCAAAATTTATCTTTATTAAATTATCTTTTTAATTGATTAAATTATTGTTATTATCTCTTTTAATTTAATAATCATATTCATCCATATCCATCTTTTTAATTGATTGATGGTGTGAGGCATCTTGATGAGGTATTTTTCACAACAACCTTCAACCTTGAATTCTAATAGAGTCATTGTACCCTAATGACCTAATGGTACCTAATGATATAATGTGAAGGTTGTAGTGATAGGTAAATTTAATTTGTTCTTTGTTCTATATTACTATTTGAAATTTTTATTGATAATTTGATATTACAAGATAATATAATTCACTCATTTGAATAGAAGTACTTCACAAGAGGAAGGACATGAAGAAATTTAAACTCAAGCATTTGGAAAAATTTGTCTACCAGCAATTTAGATCTTAAAAATTCTATTGTAGTTTATTTATTTTATATAGATTATGGATGAAAAATTGAGAATATTAAATTTTGATAAAGAATCAAATAGCCATTTTTGTTGAAAATTTTAATCACATAATGTTGATTGTTTAATTTTCCATTGTAGCTGTACGGGTGTTCGTAGCGTAGTTTGGTTTGATTTGAGGCAAAACCACAAACCGAATTGACTATAACCAAGCGGTTTGGTTCGATTCGGTTTGTTTTGAGGAAATTTTGAGTGCATGAATCGAACCAAACCAAACCGATTATAACTAGTTTAGTTCGGTTGGATTTATTGGTTTGGGTATTTCCACTTCAGCTCATACCTATTGACATGCATGTTTGCATCATATACATATAGACACATAAAAATAAGCATCAGAGAGAAGACAATGAGTTCATCTTGGAATCTTAGACAGAGGAAGCTGATAGAGAAGCGCTTAGGGATGTCATAAGCCTAGGACTTATTGCCATGACGGTGAGAGGGAGAGTCGACTAACTATGAAGTGTGGGAGTATAGAGGCTGACTGAAAGACAAGCGATTGGATAGTGGTCGTAGATAAACAATTCTAGTAAAGAATCAATTCCATAGTATCAGTAGTAATAAATTAAAAAATTGATCATAAACAAGAGTGGAATGGAAGTATTTAAGTATTCCAGGTGAGCTAGAGACAGGAATTAGGAGAAAAGGGATTTGGGCGCAGGGGCTATGTCGAATGTTAGTGACTTGATAGAATGTTTGGGGTGAAACCGTGAAAGTACCTTTAATGGAAATATGCGGTTCGATTCTGTTTAAACTGGGGTTTGGGATTCCAAAACTACAAACCGAACCACTGAATATCCTTAATTGTAAGTATTGTAAATGTGAGAAGTACTACAACCTTATGACCTTAATGTTATTATCTCTAATTTATTATTCTAGTATATTATTTAGTTTATTCCATAGGTAGAAACAATCTCTAATTTTTTCTCTATTTTCTTTAATTTGAGTCTTTTACATGTTCATATTTTTTATTAATTTATCATTTATTAAACTCTAAAAGTATTTATTTTAAAATTAACCTCTATCAAAATTTAAATATTAACTCATATTTAAATTAAATATTTTTATTTATAAAAATTTTAATATTATTTCATGCATGGCACAACTCTATATCATGTTAAAGAGAACTATTAAGAGGTGCTGTAGGTGGACTCTATTCCCGCAAGGCGTTGGCACCCAAATTCTTCAAATGTACTTCTTGCTCTACGTATTTTACAAGGTGCAAGCGACACCTTTGACGAATTACCATGAGGCATTGTGAGAATTAAAAGGGTTTATTGGTTCGAGCTAAACTGCCCAAACCAAACAGCAGATACAGCGGTTTGGTTTGGTTTGCCAATCGCAGGATGTGGTTCGGTTTACGGTTAAGGAATCACTGTTTAAACCAAACCGAACCGTATCTTTTTTTTTTTAAAAAAAACTTTCCTATACTTACCCGATTTCTATAATAAACCTCAAATTCTCCTATCTCTAGCTCTCTTTTGCTTTTTGCGCTTGGCTGGGCCCATACTCTGCATATCCATGTGTATATTGTTGGAATATTTTAATATATTCTTTTATAAACTTACATAAATACATGTATTTCATAAAACCCTTATTAACATTTTATGTATGCGTCAAATATGTGCTTTATATATTTAAATGGGTTGACCATTATGGATAAGTCATTCCATAGTGTAAATACAATTTGTGAGGCCCCTATACTTTGACTTATATATATTGTGTAGCTCCCATTACTACACATATGAAAAATATTTAAGTCCAGAGAATAGAGACTCTACTCATTTGCATATTGGTTTTGCTTCACTTCACTGGGTGTATGTTAGCCTCAAGGAGATTTCCACCCTAATACAACATCTTCGAGTAAAATACAAGATTCAAACTTAAGTTATGCCTAAGATCTGGATAATGGATGGTCTATTGTGTTATTTATTTGCTTCAAATGATATCAGAGCCACCATTATGTGATTTATGGCTAGTTTTGGGTATGGATGAGTTATCTTTTTCTGATTTGAGTTCGTTTTTGGAGTCATTTCCATGAACACTTAGTTTCTTGAAGGCCTTGTGTAAATCATGGAACTATGATAGACTGATGGAAGTTCTTGTACTTTGAAGCAAGAAAAATGCTAAAATTTGGCGATGGGTTACACGGGTCTAGAGCTGGTCAAATGACCTGAGTTGCAGACCTAGCTGGAGGTTGGGGATGACCCTAGTCGAGTTTGACCAAATCCCATGTATGGGTCACTTGTGGGGTCTTGGACCCCACTTGCTTCAGATCTGTTCCTCTCTTTGAGTACTACATTTTGGAAATTTTTTGGGAATTTTTCCAGCACCATAACTATTTTTTTTAATTTTTTAAAATTTTACAATGCTGAAAAATTACTGTACTATCAGAATTGGGACCTGAAATTTTGTGTGTGAGTTCTTAGTGTATTGTAGCATATGTTTATGTATGATACTCTCTTTAATAATGAGTTTTGATTACTGAATTAATTTATGTTATATTTATGCCTATTTCATTATCTTAAAGTGTTGAAAATTTTTGAAATTTGTGTTTTGGCATAAATAAATTGGAGATTAAATTGTGAACTTAAATTCTAGCAATCCAATATTTGTTATGGACATTTGTATGGTTGTGTGGTCACCTATCATGGGACCAATCATTACAAATGTTATAATAGTGACAAAGTGAATAATGTCACAATGTGAAATTTGTAGCCTATATATGTATATGTTAAGAATTAATTAGTAGTGCTCTTACCCTATTAGTTTGTCACTATTAATGGAATTCTTTATGTTATTGAGTGCATTAAATATTATGTTCTAAAGTTTTGATATCCTATCGATATTAGACTTTAGGAATTTGATGTTTGATGATGTAGAAGTTGCTTATGTGTTGTAATTTAGGACCCTTAAGCGTGATGATAACAATATAAGAACTTTATTATGTTTGGCATATATTTAATGTGTGGTTTCATTGTTAACAATTTCATGTTAACATTTGTGTTAAATCTCCCATTGTGTTATTCAGCAGCGAATATGTCTGTGCAAGTGAGGAGTGTTAAAATGTTAGATATCAATGGATTCAACTATAATGAATGGATTGGCTCTTTGAAACTATATTTGGCTATCTCAAATTTGAATTTAGCATTAAGAAAGAAAGAACCTCTTGTTCCTGCTGCAGATTCTTCTCTTTCTAAAAGAAAGGAAATTGAGAGTAAGAGTGAAAAAAGGCTACATTCAAACAGAGTGTGTCTTATAATGGCACAACAATACATACCTAAAAATGTCAAGGACATCATTTCTCCCACTAAGAATGCTCAGGAATTTCTGGATGCTGTAGCTAAGAAATTTGTGAAATTTGACAAGAATGAGAAGTATCAATATATTTCTTTAATGTGCAACACTAAGTATAATGGTGTTGGTGGTGTACGTGAGCATGTGATAAAATTCATAAATTGGCACAATAAACTGAAATACATGAAAATGGATTTAGGAGAAGAGTATCTTGTTTTTCAGATCCTTGATTCTCTTCCTTCTCAATTTAATGTGCTGAAAACCACCTATAATGCTCAAAAAGATCAATGGAGTACTAATGATTTGATATCTATTCTTATCCAAGAAGAAGGAAGGATTAGAAAGGAGAAAGCCCATAGTGTTCAATTAGTTACTCATGGCTCAAAGAGTAAGAACGAGAAGAGACTTCTTAAGGGCCAGAAGATTAGTCATAAGGGTAAAGAACAGTTAAATTTTGTTTCTGCACCACAATTCAAGAAGAAGGGAGTTCAAGCAGTTAAGCCACATAGGGTTCATACAGACAAAACTCATGGAACCAATAATGAGAGTTCTAGTTTTCAATGAACATGCAACTTTTGCCAGAAATTTAGACATAAAAAGTCTGACTATTATAAGTTTACTGATTGGTTGAAGAAAAAAGGTACACCCCTAGTTCTAGTATGTTTTGAATCAAATCTTGTTGATGTACCTCCTAATACCTGGTGGTTGGATACTAGTTCTACTATTCACATACACACTTGTTACAGGTATTCAGAAAGAAAATGAAGCCAAATGATAGGGAAATAGGGATCACTGTAGCAAATGGAATGAAAGTTGAAAAAAAGTTGGTAGGAGATGTTTTTTTGAATTTGATTTCTGGTCATATTTTGAAATTGAAAGACGATGTGTATGTTCCTTTCATGAGAAGGAATTTAATCTCTATTTCTATTTTGGATAGATGTGGATATTCCTTTAATTTTAGTAATAGAAAAGTCTCTTTGCTTCTTGATTCTGTTGTGATTGGCTCTGATGTTTTGTGTGATGGCTCATACATGTTGAATGTCAATCCTTTATCTGTTGATTAATGTTGTTCCGCTATTAATAATGTTGTTAGGGAGAAGTGTGATAAAGTTGCTGAAAATTCCTCCATGCTTTGGCATTGACGTTTGAGTTATGTTTCTAGAGAAAGAATTGAAAGACTTATTAAGGGAGGCATTTTACATAATCTGGATGTTTTTGATTTTGGAAATTGTGTTGATTGTGTCAAGGGAAAACTTCCTGATAAGTCACGTAAAGGCAAAGTTACTAGAAGTATTGAAATTTTAGAGTTAATTCATACTAATTTATGCGGGCCCATCACCCCTGTTGCTATGGGTGGATTTAAATATTTCATTACTTTTATTGATGATTTTTCTCGGTATGGTTTGATTGACTTACTTCATGAAAAATCAGAGTCATTAGATGCTTTTAAGGCTGGAATTGAATTAAAATCTGGAAAGCAGATCAAGTGTGTACGGTCAGATAGAGGAGGGGAGTTCTATGGCTAATATGATGATATAGGGAGAAACCCTGGACCTTTTGTAAAATTTTTATAGGACTGTGGCATTGAGGCACAGTACACTGTGCTTGGCACCCCTCAGAAAAATGGAGTTATAGAGAGACGTAATTGTACTCTTATGGATATGGTGAGATCTATCCTCGGTCATTCCACTTTGCCATAATTCCTTTGGGGAGATGCATTGAGAATAACAATGTATGTTTTGAATCAGGTGCCTAACAATTCTGTTCCCAAGACTCCTTATGAATTATTTACAGGCATGAAACCTAGCTTGAAACATCTCTGTGTTTGGGGTTGTAAAGCAGAGGTAAGATGTTATAACCTACAGTTGAAGAAACTTGATTCTAAGATTGTTAGTGGGTATTTCATTGGCTACTGTGTTGGATTGAGAGGTTTAAGATTCTATAATCCTTCTCATAGTACCAGGGTTATTGAGTCTGATTATGTTATTTATTTTAAGGATGAGTTGGACAGTGTGCACTTAGATCCACTTAATATTGAGTTTAAAGAAGAGCATATTAATGAGCTTATACCTATTATTCCAACTTCAGTAAAAAGTGTGATTCATAGTGAAACTGTGGATAATGAGGTCTTGAATCCTCCTCAGGCTCCAATTTTGGTTGCTAATGAAGAAGAAATTCCAATTGCTCCTTTAAGGAGATCTAAGAGAACTCCTAAGCCCATTTAATACAAGGATTATGTCACATTCTTGCATGAGCATGATTTTGATATTGGAATGGAATATGATCCTGTTACCTTCCAGGAAGCTATTTCTAGTCTTTGTGGGGCTAAATGGTTGATTGCTATGGAAGAGGAATTATCCTTTATGTAGAAAAATGATGTTTGAGATTTAGTTGAATTACTTGTTAGTTGTACGACAGTTAGGTATAAATGGCTATTCAAAACCAAACGTGATGCTAAGGGTCAGATTGAGAGATATAAAGCTAGACTTGTTGCGAAGGGTCATAGTCAAAAGGAGGGTGTTGATTATAATGAGGTCTTCTCCCCAATATCTACTAAAGATGCTTAAAGATTTGTGATGGCATTGGTGGCACATTTTGATTTAGAACTCCATCAGATTGATGTTAAAACATAATTTCTAAATGGAGAATTATTTGAAGATATATATATATATATATATATATATATATATATATATATAAGTCAAATAGAGGATTTAATAAA
>JASKGM010013754.1:0-34857 GCA_034509205.1 Ceratonia siliqua
CTATAGAAAATACAAGAAGAATGAAGAAAAGGTGAAGAGGAAACTCTTTGAAGACTTCCAAACGGTTGAATCTTCTCTAAACTCACTCCTTTCAGCTTCCTCTAGTTCTCCTCCTCTCTTCTAAGGTTTCTCTCTTGTTTCCTAATGTTAAAATATCTGAAATGAAGTGAAAAATGGAGTTTTAAAGTGTGTTAGCGCGCGCGCGAGCTGCGCGCCCATTTTTGGGCACTGCAGCGCAAACCCCTAAATGCTAATTTTTGGCCTGAGCCGCGACTTGGGTAATATGGAGCCGTGGCGCCAACTTCTCTGGAGCACAAAGCCGTGGCCTCAAGTCCTGGGTGAATTTCTTCGCGTTTTAGGCGTCGCAGCGCGATATTTGAGCGCCAGGGCACTGAACTCTCGGGTCTGTAACCAATTTTCTTCAATTTTGAGCGCCGTGGCGCCCAAGAATGGGCGCTGGGGCGCTGAACATTCTGACTTTGGTCCGAAATTATGCTATTTTGATTCTTTTCCCCAAATACTTGCTTTTACATTGCTCCAAAGCATGCTAACATAACTCACTTCTTCTCATAAAAGCATTTCCATTTCAAAACACCTACAAAACATGAAACTAAACTAAGAACACAACAAACTTAAGAACAACACGATTAAATGCAAAAGAATTCAACATAAAAATATGATAAAATATGCACTTATCAGCTACCTATCAAACATGTAGCATATATATGTTAAAAGTAAAATAAAATTTTAACAGTTTATTGCTCGAGTCATCATAATGTTTCTGAGAGGAGTAATACCATTCTCTTCCTTTTACCTTATGTTAAAGACATGGATAAAACAATCTTCCTCGCGCTTAAAATACATGAGGGGAGGATTGACATGATAGGTTCATGAAAATTAAGAATGTCATCATTATCTTGATGATATTATATTCTACCCTAATTTTTTTAATTTTTTGGTTAGCCTGTCAGGCTAACTTGGGTTGACTTGATATGGCCACGAGTCATATTAGGTCAGGCCAAAAAATTCCATTTTTTTTGGACTAGTATTTTGGTAGCTTAGCCCTATTAATTTTCAGGTTGAATTGGGCAGGCCAGTCCATTGGGCTAGGCTAATTTTGCTATCTCTAGAAGTAAGTTTGTCATTGTATAAAAAATAATCCCCTTAGACCCCTACAAAATCAGTTTTGGAAATAGAGCCTTATTTCTTAACCCGATTGATCATCCGAATAGGACTAATTGATTGGCCTTGTGCATTTTTGTCTATAAAAGACTGCAAATCAAGTGGGTTTCAAGAAAAAAAGAATGGGAAGCGTGTGAGGGGGTTTGGAGACAACCTTGAGGGAGGTTTTAAATAACTCAAGGTAATCAAGCTACTAACCATGTTTTATTTCCAGTACCAGCCAAGAGCCTTCACATTTGGCCATTCTAGAATGTCGTTGTCTTAAATAAAAAACAAGAAAAGTGTAACCGTGAAATAGGGAAAGAGAACACAGGGGAGCTCATTCTGGAACTCTGTTGAAGACATTACGTAGCGGTTGGAGCTTAAGAAGGTTACAGCAGTTGGTTCCCACATTGCAACATATTGAAATGGAAAGGAGAATGAGCTTTGGAATTTTCATTTAGTGAATGGGCTTGTGAATCTGAAAAGAAGAACATGGTGGTCATCAAAGAGGAGTCCCTTCTTTCTCTTTTTCACATTTTTAGTTATGAGTAGTCATATTTTATTCTAGGATTGGGTTATAGTTGTTGAGCTTTTGTTATGGCTTGATTTTGGTTTTGTAAGAATGTTTTCTAATGCAACTTAATATATTTGTATTTTCTACTTATAAATTAGTAGCCATGATCTGTTTGTCGAAGGTATTGAGTGATGGAGCAAAAGTGGAAGCGTAATGTTAGTTGCTAAATTTATTAACTGTAGAAAGTGTTATTACAAAAGTAAATACACACTTATGTGATTGTTGTTAGGGTTTCATAATTCATAATGCATTCATGTTAATACCTTTGATCACAAAAGTAGACATAGGGTTAATGTGAATAAAAGTTTCATACCTTGAAAGAGGATAGAATATAAATTAGTAAATCCTATCTTTGTGTCTTGAGACATCAGCAATCAGTGCCATTTCCATAACAGGACTTAATTAACGAAACTCATTCCTAGAATTATCTTTTATAATTTTTCCTTATAGGATTATTTAGTTATAGCTCTTTTGATTGTTTGGTTGCCTAAATAATATAAGGGATTGCATATTTTGGTAATTGAACTTGCCTCCTTATGGATATGACACTTGACTGCTCTATACTGCTTTTTACGTCTCATACACTTGTAGGTATATTTAAGAGGCATCAAGGTTGCACTAGTTGTTAGTCATATACTTAGCTATGATTGTAGTTATTAATTCCATTAATGGAAAACCATGTTGTTATTTCATTAGATAACAGCAACCCCTAAATTTTGGATTGTATCATGACTATATGTGGTTGTCACTTAGATGAATGAAGTAAGAAAGCTTTTGTCCTCTAAGTTTCCTTGTTTCCCTTCTTCGTGTCCTTCTCTTGCAAATTCTCTCTATCACCGGTATTAGAGCCACATGGTTTTGACCATGGATACCCACAAAAAAATGAATGTAAAATTCCACAATGAAGTTAATGAGATCCTCACACGACATGAGTCGAGCTTCAACCAAGTGAACGTAGCCACTGCACACGGTGTTAATAGAGCTCTAAGCCTTACGAGTTTCCCAAAACATGCATATAGAACACTCGGAATGAACTTATTTGACCATAGCAAATCCTTACCATCGAGTATGGGTCAACTACACATCTACAGAGACCACCCTTAATAACTTAAGTTATTATTTCCAAAATTTAATGGCGAGGACCCAACAGGCTAGATGGACAAGGCGAAGCAGTATTTTACTTTTAAAAACATTGCAGTTGACCAGCAAGTCCAACTGGCATCATTTTATCTTGAAGGCATTGCTCAGTAATGACACTGGTGGTTGACAAAGTTCTGCGGACTTCTGACATGGGAAGATAACCTGAGTTAGCTGAAGATAACCTTGCCAATAGCAACTTACCAGGAAACATTTGAGAGACTATCCCAACTACCTAAGAGTTTTCTCATTAGCTACTACTTTATGGGCCTGAGAGATAACATTCGTATCAACTTCAAAATTAAATAGCCTCGCTCCTTGTCAGACGCCATGCTGGTAGCTCGATTGGTTGAATAAATGAGTATGTTACAAAAAAGTGGCTGAGCTAGGTTTTACAGCCACCTTTGAACCTTATTACAACTAAGACGAACCCCAACCCAACTGCGATTATATTAGGGCCCTAACCCAATCAATAGGTGAGGTCAAGCATAAGATCAACAACAACACCATTCTGGAAGACCACATACCAAGATAGGGAACGTCATGAGAAGGGGTTATGCAATTACTATGATGAGAGACTCATCCTCGGCCATTGCTGTGAGCAGCCATAACTCTTCATGATCGAAGACATTCCACCATATGGCTTTGAAGAGGAAGACAAATTTCTAGGAGAGATAGCCTGAAAGCTATACTCAAGATATCCTTCCATACAATCATTGAAACTAAACACCCATAGACAAATTGCTTTCTGGCAAGCTTAGAAATAAGCCGGTCACTATCTTGATAGATGGCAGCAACACCCATAATTTTATTGACTAGACACTAACCACAAAGCTTGTGTTATTGGTGACTCGAAATAGGAAGCTCCAAGTTATAGTTGTAAACAAAGAGAGGATCGAATATGCAAGATAGTGCCAAGCGCTTAAACTTATGTGGAAGAGTTGACTAACAAAGAAGTCCACAGCCTGCAACATATAGGGTTCCTCTTCTGGACTAACCATGCTGGCATAGGCGACCAATTATATGTAACACCTCTTGACATGGGGGGCCGACTCAAAGACTTTCCTTAAGTATTTGAATCACCGATTAGTTTGCCAAGAAAAAGACCACACGACCATTGCTTCTTGTTACACTGAAACACCAAGCTGGTGAATGTGTGGCTGGACCGGTACCCACACTACCTGTAGGCGGTGATAAAGAAGTTGATAAAAGAGCTTCTACACTCGGGGTTAATTAGACCAAGCCACATCCCATTCTACTCGCCGATCCTGCTAGTGAAGAAGAGAAATGGTGAACGATGGTTCTGAGTGGACTACTGTGCCTTAAACAAAATCACCGTCTAAGATAAATACACTATCTCGTTGATTGAAAAACTCCTTAACGAGTTTCATAGAGCGAAGATTTTCTCAAAGATGGACTTATGAGCCGGCTACCACTAGATTCAAGTGCGAAAAGATATCCCATAAATGGCTTTTCTAATGCACGTTGACCATTACGAGTTTTTGGTAATGCCTTTTGGCCTCACCAATGCACTGGCGACTTTCCAGATCCTCATGAATAACCTCTTCCCTCCCTATCATGGTGTTAACAATTCTAATTGTTAATAACCTATTTGCAAGTGAATCAAATTATAAGTTTGGCATTTCACAGATCGAATATCTCAACCACTTGATCTTAAAACAAGGAGTGGTTGTTGACCTCACCAAAAAGCAAGCCATTTTAGAGCAGCCGATGCCAATATCAGTAAGAGAAGTGCATGGGTTTGCTTGGGTTAGCAGGTTACTATCAAAAATTCATCTGTGATTTTGGAAACACCACTATTCCTTTACATTGCCTCTTATCCAAAGAAAGATTCCATTAAGATCAAACCATCGAGATAGTTTTTTAGCAACTAAAACTTCACCCTGTGTTTTATGTCTTCCAAACTTTTCCCAAAGATTCATCATCAAATGCACTACTAGCAGAATGAGGATTTGGGCCATTTCGTCTTACAACAATAGGCTAACTACATATTTCAGCGAGGCATTGAAAAGGTTTACTCTGATCCTATCCACCTATGAGAAGGATATGTTAGCCATAGTTAAGGCAATCCGAAAATGGTGTCCTTACCTACTTGGGAAAGCCTTCACGGTCCGCATCGACAAACGAAGCCTAAAATATTTGCTTAAGCAGAGAATCACTACTATCGCATAGGCTTAGTGTCTTCCAAAACTCTTTGGCTATAACTATGAAATCAAATATAAGAATGGGACCGAGAACCAAGGAGCTAATGCCTTGTCATGAAGAATCAAATTCTACTTCTTATCCATTTAGACACCACAAGCAGATTGGTGGCTAGTGTTGTAGAGCACACCACACGTGGATTGGTGGCTAGTGTTGCAGAGCAAAGTCCAGGAAAAGCCATATTATGGTGACATAACCAGGAAACCATCACAACATTAGTAACTTGTTCAACGTGATAGAGTCTGGTTTAAGAACAACAAAGTACTCTTAAGCCCTACTCCCTTGTTGATTCAGTAAATACTAGAAGATTGCCACTCGTCCCTCATAGGTGGACACTTTGGGTTTCAAAAAATGCTTTGTCGAATTAAAAGCAGTTTCATTTGGATAAAAATGCGTTGAACAGTGAAAGAGTTCATACAGCAATGTGATATTTGCTAGAGATACAAGACAAATTGTATGAAGCCAACAGGATTGCTTCAACCTCTCTCGATTCCTACTTGCATTTGGATGGAGGTATCCATGGCCTTTATCAAAAGACAGCCACCTTCCAGTGGCACATAGGCATCATGGTAACCATTGATCGACTAACCAAGTATGCTCATAATTTCTTCATTTTGGAGTAATGCTATTCTCATAGTCAGGACGTGTTTCGAATCAAACTCATTAAGAATTTAATTGAATTTTTATTTAAACAATTCTTGTGTTTGGAATGAATCTTAAAATTTATATAATTTAATTGAATTTGATTGTTTGAATGATATTTTAAAGTGATAGAATTCAATCAAATTGTTAATTTTACAACAATGTCTTAATGAATTATTAGGAGAGGTGCACGGGGAGTAATTTTTTAAAGGGATAAAATAGTGTCTTTTACTTTAGTCGAATTCTTCATAATGAAGTCCTATTAGTTTTTTTAAAAAAGTGAAATCTATAAAATAAACTCATGTTTTTAAAAATTTAAATTTGTTTCTATTGTACATTACATTCCAAAAAACAAAATTTAAAAAGTTAAACTAGAATTCAAATTAATTCTACAATTTTAAGTGTTCCAAACACTGCCTATAGTTATCTCTTATAAAATATTTCAATTCATTTTGATGACAACCTTTTATATCATTTTAGCTACCCATCTTAGGCTTATTTGGATATTCTTTAAAAAAAATAACTTTTATAGAATGAGATGTTGGTTTTGAAAAATAATGTATTTTAGTAAAATAAGAAGTTGTTTTGCGTTTGGATACGGTAAATGAGAAAAGGTGTTCGGCTGCAAAACTATAAAATGACTTTTGGTTGATAAAATTACTAAAAAAAGCATGTATAAGGAATTTAAAATTAATAATTTTTAATGGGTCAAAATTTTAATTTTAATTTTAAAATAATAAAATGAATATATACATGACTAAAAATAAAATTTAAAATTACAATTTTGTAAAAATAATCATAATCAAAAGCAAATGAATCAAAGAAATAATATAACTGTATTAAAAAAATATTTGATTAAGAAAATATCATGAGAAGTAAAGTGGATTTCAACTAGATGGACAACGTCGTGAGAGGTTGAGGGTCAAAATAGGGGAGCAAAATGATATCTCCTTCTTGTACAATGAGAAGCTACATTTTTTAAATTTTACTTTAATGAAAAAATATCATTCTTAAGTAACTTCTAATTTTAGATAGAAGGAGAAACGAACACCCATGTAAGCAAGAGAATGCATTCTTTTTAAAAAGAATCCATTCTCCCTTCATAGAAGTAAAAACGGATAGGCTCTTAATCATCCCACCATTTCTTTCATCTTCAAAGAAGTCTTAAGAAGTTGTTTGCTATCAAGACTTTTATCTTTTCTTAGTTTCAAATTTCCATCTCCTCTTCATTGATTGAACCTCCAACTCCAGGTTTAATGGTGCAATGGCATCATATCTAAATCATGTTTGGATAGGTTTGGCTTGCCCTAGTATAGTATTATGGGTCCTACTCCTCCTCCTGGACTAGCTTTCTTTGTTTTGCCTTTCCTAAGCTTACGATAATGTTATGCAATCATATAACAACCATAAACTTTGTTGACTCCCTCACTAATCTGGTACCTATTCCTTAGGTGTACTAGGGAAACATTCTTCATTATGACCATACCCTGTACAATAAAAACATATAAAATTAATCCCTTCATAATCCACTATATGTACCTTGCCTTCTAGTTTAAACTTGGAGATAAAAAGACCATTGAGATTGACCTCCACACATAGTTTGAAATATTTACTTCGAGCTTGGAGTTTTCTTGTAGAATCAATTTTCACCGTATTGCTAATCTCATCCCCTAGCAATCTCAGAACCTATTTATCATAGTATTTGTGGCAAGGCCAGGAAAACAAACCCAAACAATTAACCGCAATGTTAGCAACCATGGGATCAAATCGAGTTTCCATTTGTGCATCGTTGAATAGTGAAAAAAAACTAACCAAAATTTGTCATTTAAAGCATAGTCATAATCACTGGAATTGGAGAAACAAGGAAGTAATTTTTCCCCATAAATCCCTTTTTTTATTTGGTCCCCAAACTCATAACTTTCTACCTTGGAGATTATTCTAATATCACAGAATCACAGGCTTATTGGTTTTATTCAAACTCATTCTTAATTAATTATAAGTTTAGTACATTTAATTAGATTTATAGAGCACCAATCAAGATTATAAATTCTTTAAAAATAAAACATTTGTTGCATAAATAAAAATATAAAATTACAGAGTCAGAGAGAAAGAGAGAGAAAGAGAAGCCTTATCGGTAAATGCTTGATTCACATAATTCTCAATAAAATATCTTTTATTCTAAGATTCATTCTAATTTTTTTTCAAAAAATACATAGTACTTTCTTATAGAAGTGTTAGCTCTATTTAATTAGTCAATTTTTTTTTAAAGATGTTCAACCCCTTATAAAGTTGCTTAACACAGTTCTATATATGAAGAGCAAGCACTAAACACCAATTAGTTGTGATAAATAAACCATGGTTCAAAAAATTGGACCGAATAGGCTAGTGGACAAGAAAATCTTAAAATCAATCATTTCACTAGTTTACTCTAACTCATCAAACATAACTTAAAAATAATAATAATAAATTAGTCAATTGGAAAAATAATTTTAACAATAGTCAAAACCAATAACAAATTGTTGAACCAAACCAATTCACACTATTTTCTTTTGCTTTGTCTTCCCTTACGTTGAAACAACATTGTTTTAGCCACTTTTTGAATTTTTAAGCTCAACATAATATTACTTTTACCATTTTAAATATAAATTAATATTGTACACATTTTTTCCTTTTTTGTGATTGACGATGTTATTAGTATGACGATTAATAATGATAAACTTTTAATCTTGTTTTATACATAAAATATTTTTCTATAGTTCCCTAAACTACTTATTTATTTAAATTTTATATATTACATTATCACCATATGCTTTGTATAAATTATAAAACTATATATATTTTACTATTAACTCAACTTTGGTTGGAATGGTGAATTGTGAACCACTCCATTTGCTGACTCAATAGTTAGTCAGGTTTTTAAAATTGATATATGAAAACACAACACAATTTTTTATAATTATTTAAAAAAATAAATGTAAATAGACAATGGGACCTAGAGAGATATCGAGACAAAAAAATTTCATGTAATACTCTTGTAGTTGTAACACGATCATAGTAGGTTACTCGGGGAACTTTTGTTCCCTTGTTATTTAATCTCTATCAAGCCAAAGAGAATAAATAAAAAGACAAACAAATATTACATTTTCATAGAGATCAATTCTTAAATTTTTATTCAATGTTGTCTTTTGGGGCTTCTTTTGAATCTTCTATTGGGCAGCGACAACGTTGAGATTTCTCGCAACTCTATTGTAAGGATTACGTCCAGCAAGTCTATAACTCATTGGATTTTTAGGGCTGCATCTCGGAATAATATTACGTCTCATAGCCCCATAACCTATGTTTTTCACCTCTACAACCTTAGCAAATATTGAGCAAACTACAAGAGTGCCAAGTAGCACACCCAGCATTTGTTTTCACACAATTGCCATTGTTGTTTTAATTCCTTCTTTTCTCTATCCTTCTTAGGCAATGCTAATGTTGTTGCCAGTTATAGCTAGCTAGACAGACTCTTTTCTACATATATAGATGTGAGATTGGGACACTTTTTCTATATAAGCCAGGCAAGAAACTACCAACATTATAAAATTAAGACATATACCTGTAAGTAAAAATATCTTCTGAAGTGTAGGTGCAATTTTTTAATATTACATTATGTTGTGAAAGATGTACTTGATACTATTTTTAATAAGGTTGTAATGCATCGGTTCCAATGTATGAAATCCTATAAAACAGCTTTAGAAATATATTGTATATCAACTGCCTCCAGTTCCATAATTTCTCCTTTGATTGTTGTATAGCTTCCATTTCTTGTCCCAAGTCTAGCTCCTTTCATATTGTCTTTCATTTGGGAGTAATGCTATTCTCACAATCAGGGCGTGTTTCGAATAAAATTCATTTAGTTGAATTTTATTTAAACAATTCTTAGGTTTGGAATGAAATGTAAATTTGTATAATTTAATTGAATTTGATTGTTCGAATGATATTTTAAATTGATGGAATTCAATTAAAATTGTCAAAATTGAATTCAATTTGATTCTTCATAATGAACTCCTATTAGTTTTTTAAAAAAGTGAAATCTATCAAATAAACTTATGTTTTTAAAAATTAAAATGTTTTTTCTATTCCACATTGCATTCCAAACAACAAAATTTAAAAAGTTAGAATTGAATTAAATTTAATTCCAAAATTTTAACTATTCCAAACACTACCTAAAGTTATCTCTTATAAAATATTACAAATTCATTTTGACGACAACCATTTATGTCATCTCAAGGACTCATTTTACTCATCCTACCATTTCTTTTGTCTTCAAAGAAATCTTAGATAGTTGATTGCTATCACTACTTTTATCTTTCCTCAGTTTCAAATTTCGCTGCTCAATAGAAACCAGCCCCATGTTATCTCTTTCCTTCCTAGTGGTTATCTCCTTTTCATTGATTGAACCACTAATTCCATGTTTGATGGTGCAATGGCATCATATCTAGATCCTGTTTTGATAGATTTAGCTTACCCTAGTATAGTATTATTTTGTCTTTGCACTGGCTTCCTCTATTTTACCATTCCAAAGCCCTTTGATTATGTTGCGCAATCATATAATGACCATAAACTTTTCCATCTCCCTCACTAATATCCTGTCCATGGGCTTGATCTGCATTAACGGTGTCCTCTACCAGTTCCTTAGGTTTAATAGGGAAACCTTCTTTGTTATGACCATACCCTGCACAATAAAAACTTATAAAATTAATCCCTTCACAATCCACTCTATGTACCTTGCCTTTTAGTTTATACAAGGAAATTAAAAGACCATTGAGATTGCCTCCACACAGAGTTTAGAATATTTACTTCTAGCTTGGAGTTTTCTTGGTGGAATCAATTTTCATCGTATTGCCAATCTCGTTGCCCCACAATTTCAGAAACTGTTTATCATAGCATTTGGGCACGGCCAGGAAAATGAACCCAAACAACTATTGACTCAATGTTAGCAACCATGGGTTCAAATCAAGTTTCCATTTGTGCAACGTTGAATAGTGATAAAAAATAACTAACATCTACCATTTAAAGCATAGTCATAATCTCTTGAACTAGGGAAAAAAGGAAGTAATTTTTCCGCGTAAACCTTTTTTATTTATTTAGTCCCACTTGGTTTGAACTCATAACCTTCAACCTTGGAGCTGATTATAGCATCAATGAATTAAAGGTTCATTGGTTTTATTCAAAATTACTCTTAATTAATTATAAGTTCAGTACATTTAATTTGAGTTTTAAAGCAACTATCAAGATTATGAATTCTTTAAAAATAAAAATTATGTTGTATAAATAAAAATATAAAATTGGACAATTAGAGAGGGAGAGGGAGAGAGAGAGAGAAATAGAAGTTTTACCTATGTAAATACTTGCAATAATTCATATAATTCTTGATAAATTATTTTTTAATTCAATGATCCGTTCAGTTGTTTTTTCAAAAAATACATAGTACTTTCTTATTTTAATGGGTGAACAAATACGAACGTTGGCTCTATTAAATTGGTTTTTTTTTTAAAGATGTTAAATTCCAATATAAAGTTGCTTAACATAGTTCTATATATGAAGAGCAAGCACTAAAACCAATTACATGTAATGAATAAACCATGGTTCAAAAAATTGGACCAGATCGGCTAGTGGATTAGAAAATCTTAAAATCAATCATTTGACTAGTTTAATCTAACTCATCAAACTTAACATAAAATATTAAAAAAATTAATCAACTGGTAAAATAATTTTAAATATAACCAAAACCAATCACAAATTATTGAACCAAACCTGTTCACACTATTTTCTTTTGCTTTGTCTTTCCTTTTGTTGAAACAATATTGTTTTAGCCACTTTTTGAATTTTTAAGCTCAACATAATATCACTATTACCATTTTTTATATAAATCAATATTGTACAATGTTTTTCTTTTTTGTGATTGAAGATGTTATTAGTATGACAATTAAACTTGATAACTTGTAAGATTTTAAGCTTGTTTTATACATAAAATAGTTATTTAATGATGTTTCATATATAGTAAGAACCAAATATTTTCAATTGTTCCTTAAATTACTTATTTATTTAAATTTTATATATTACATTATTAACATAAGATTTGTCTAAAATATAAAACTACATATATTTTACTATTAACTCGAAGGACTAGTGAATCGTGAGCTAGTCCCTCTACTAACTCAATAGTTCGTTTGGTTTTTAAAATTGATGTATGAAAACATAACACAATCTTTTATAAGTATTTAAAAAAAGAAATAAAAGTGGACAATGACACCTAGAGAGATATCGAGGCAAAAAGATTTAATGTAATACACTTATAGTTGCAGCACGATAATAGTAGGTTTCTCGAGGAACTTTTGTTCCCTTTCAATTTAATCTCTATCAAGATAAATAAAATAAACAAGAACACAAAAAATGTTACATTTTAATAGAGATCAATTCTCAAATTTGTATTCAATGTTGTCTTTTAGGGCTTTTTTTGGATCTTCTTTTGGGCCTCGACAACGTTGAGATTCCTCACAACCTCTAATGTAAGGATTATGTTTAGCATGTCTGCAATACATGGGATTTTTAGGACTGCATCCTATAATAGTATTACGTCTCATAGCCCCATAACCTATGTCTTTCACCTTTGCAACCTCAGTAAAAGTTGGGCAAACTACAAGAGCGCAAAAGAAGAATTCGTTCTTGAATTCTAAAGAAAACTAGACACTAAGTAAGATCACGTACTGAATAAGTGTGGGTATTTCTCCTTTATAAGGGCTTCTGGTTCCCAAGTCATCTCTTCTCTTCCATGGTGTTCCCAATTTACCTTCACCGAAGGATACTCCTTGGACTTAAGCTTTCTAATGTCACGTCCCAATTCTGAGCATGTGATCGGCGTAGGAACCACCAATAAGATGGCGCCCTACAGGTCTTCACATGTAAAGATGCATTTAACATGGTTTAATTCAAACTGTAACCAAAACGCGAATACAATAGACAAGTGCACCATAACACATAAAACAAGCCTCCAACGCAAATAGCTAATTATATGTTACAACACAATACTTTAATATTATGCAAGACCCTTGATCACAAAAGACAACACTATCATCTAGTTCAACTGTCCAAGAGCTTCAGGTGTTACTCCATCTATCCTCTAAAGAAATTTATATGGAATTGAAAATTTGTACATGGAACCCTACAAAATTTAACCTAGAGAAAAATAAAATGATGAGTTATACTGACCCAGTAAGAAGGAACAACCCCACCAAAAGGGTACAAGCTTTCACTAAAAATAATAAATAAGTGCATGTAGATAAATATATGTAGATATATAAATACCGATCTTCAGATATTTAAACTGAAATTACATCTGTATATATATGTACATTTTCAAATAGATTAAATAGGACTCACTTGATATCATGTTGCTTTGCAAAATAGAAATCAGATAATGATCATCGAAATAAGTCAGACCTTAACATAATGAAATAATTATATAAGTAAAATATGTTCAAAGGGATTAAAAGTAAATATGGAAGGATGGATCCGTTGCCCCTTCACATGAGGAATTCTAATCGATACAGATAACATGTAACAATATTCATTTTGGAACAAAGCTCCTAGTCCTATACAGATAACATATATTTCATTTAGAGCAGAACTCTCTATCAGATACATATATTAGATAACAAACATTCCAGTCTAGAGCCAAGGTCACGAATGGAGCCGTTTCAGAATATAGTCCATGGACATCCAGATAAGCTAGGTGCACCTAAGGTTTCTCTATGGAAGTAGCTAAAGGATCCACCCAAACCACTTTATAATTTTCGCCACTCATAGTATTTTGAATAATAGGATAAAATAATAGTGATAACTTCTAACTGATATATAATTGTGAAAAAAAAAGCAGATGCTTTTCAGTGTTCATACATTTTTATACAGAGATAAGATAAAACTTAAATAATGCCCAATCACTTCATGTAGCTAAAGAAACCAAAAAATATTATTATAAAATATAAAATTAATTAGAAAGGGTATTTTCATCTCAAACCTTCTAAATAAATAACTTTACATGTCTAATATGTTTAAACAAAATAAATAACATTTAAAAGTGGGGAATTCCACTCACCAGTTGTTGGAAAAAATCCATTTGATGCTAATGGTTAAGTGAGATTCCTTGTAATTTCTCCACTCTAAAATCTTAGCTTTACCAAGAGAACACCTTTAGAGGAAAAACTACTCACAACAACACCTCAAGCTTCTTCCTTCAGTCCCACTGTAAGAATTGAATTTGTTTTCAATGGGTGGCTCATATGTTCTTCAATAGCATGTGTGTCCCTTTGTAGATGGTTTTTGTGCAGACGGAAATGGGATTGAGGTAAAGGAGCTTGCTACAACCTAAAGGCTTAGAGAGAATGGATATTTTTCTGGAAGCTACTTCGTTTAGGATAGCAAGAAGAAATAGATATAAATTTTAGTAGCTTGCCGACATACCACTTCTAGAAGGGCCACAAATGTTTTATATAATAAAATATATGATAATCTCTTAAGAACGTTCTGGATATTTTACTACAAGTATATGTTATACTGTTACTGAAAATATCCGAGCATTTTGAAGTGTTTTGCCCATGTATTACAATTGCTGGAAAAATCAAGTAGGTGACAACTGCCGAGGCTGTCAAATTAAAATTTTCTATATAACCAATTCACCAATTAACTGTATTATAAAAGGCACACCAGGTCGAATCCTTGGATCACTTTGATTAGATAACCTAATCAGGAGCAGAACAGTACATAAGGGTTTGTAGTAGACAATAAATGACAGTAATGAAGATAGTAAATAGAAATTGGAAACAACCAATCCAAGGGAAGTAACCAGTCTTGAAGTTAATTTATCCTTGATCACTAAAGAGTCATTCAAACAATAGTCTCGTCTTTGATTTTTATAACATATAAAGAAGCCTCAACATAATTATTAAGTTCACCACTGAATGAGCATTTAGGATTTAGTTAATCAGGGTTAGAAAATTAAGCATTCATCCAAACACCTTCTCAACCTACAAACTAGAACCCAATCAAATTAAACAGTTCATCAATCAGTTTTGATGCCTTGTTCTGTCTTCGCAAATCTCTTGGCACATGACAACTACGTAGCCATCACATGAATATTCCAACAAGTTAAGCAACTTAATCAAAATCTCAAAAGAAGAAAGAAAACGTGATGATTATTTGAAGTGCAAAATGCTTAAACCAGGACCTCAAAATTAAACATCAAGCCTGTCAATCCATAGGATTGATTAAGGAGTTTAGCCCTCCATGAAGAAGAGGGATGAAAATACAGAGGAATAAACTAAAACCCTAGACATAACAAAGAAGAGAGAAGTTAGAGGCAATGGAACAGTATCCCTAAAACCTTAGCTGCTGCCAACGTTTTACAACATTTGAATATATATAAAACCCTAATCCACTAATTACAAGTCTGCCCCTAATCCACTAATTACAAGTCTGCCCTTAGGTCAAAATGTCCTCCAGCAGTCTAATAGGCCATCAAAAGTTTTCTAAGGAAACAACATCAGTAAAACGCAACAGTTTTGATAAGTGGTCAGCAAAGGATGACTTCCAGTGGCAGCATTCTAGTTTTGGTTTTTGAGCTAAATTTGACTCACCAAACATCCGAATCAGCCTTGGAGTTCTTCATTAAAATTATAGATATTTGTCTTAGATTTACTACAAAATAAATTTCATGTTTATCAAATGTCTAGAACTCAAGCTATATCCAAAATACAGAAGCAACATAAAAGCTTAAATAATGCTGAAATATATCATTAAACCAAATTGGAGTTCAAAGTCATAAACTGTGATTAAACTGAAGAATTTAGGTATATGAGAGGGTTAAAAGACTAAATGTGAGGCTAAAATAATATATTGAAATTGCCTTTATCAGTAGGTTACTGTGTTGTTATTGGAAATGTCTTAGATATTTTGAGAGGAGTGCAACCAAAAGACTAGGTCACGTCTTTTTGTTAAAAAAAAAGTCCTTGATATTTTGTTATAAAATTTCCTAGAAGACTGGGCGACGTGATATCTTCTAAAATGTCTAAAGAAATCTTGATTTTTTTTTATTTAAGGTTTTCTAGGAATTTCTTTCCATATTTAAGAAATATTCATTTTCTTAATTACTATTATATTATAAAAAATTTCATAGAAGTAAAAGGGAAATTCCTCTTTTATTTTTTTAACTCAATTAAATAAGAAAAGTTTATTCTTAACCAAAAATGTTTTAGAAATAAATGAAATTTCTTAAGAAAGATATTACCCAAAAATTTAAATAGGTGGTCATTACATCTAACTTGGTGGTCGATAATCATCACGGGTCATTCCTTATATGCCAACTGAGAGGTTATCTTTACTAGCACTTTTGGCAAGATATGGGTATCATTAGGGTCATACTTCCTTAACATAGACACATGAAATATGGGATACACCCCTGACAATGCTGGTGATGGATCTAACTTATATGACACTACTCCAATTCTCTAAGTGATAGGGAATGGTTCAATGTTTTGAGGTGTCAATTTACCTCACCTGCAAAACCTCATCACTCCCTTCATTGACGATACCATGAGAAAAACCTTATCACCTATTTGAAACTTGAGTTCCCTCCTTCGTTTATCGGCATACGCCTTTTTTTAGCTTTGAGTGGCTAATAATTTCTCATGAATACCCTTTACTTTCTCCATTGCATCTATAACCAAGTTTGGCCCAAGTAACTTAATTTCTCTGGTTTTGAACCATCCTACAGGAGACCTATATTTGCGACTATAAAATGCTTCAAAGGGAGCCATCTAAATATATAATGGTAGCTATTATCATAGGTGAACTTAATAAGTGGTAAATACTTTTTCAAACTACCTTTGAATTCCAAGACATAAGCTCGTAACATGTCTTCTAATACCTGAATTGTCCTGAATTGTCCTTTCTAACTGACCATTGGTCTGAGGATGGAAGGTAGTGCTAAAATGTAGTTGGGATCCCAAGGTTTCCTGAAATGATTTCCAAAAATGAACCATGAACTAAGTACCTCGATATGAGACTATGGACAAGGGTATACCATGAAAGGAGAATATCTTGTCTAGGTATAACTGTGTGTACTGTGGAGATGAATAGGTAGTCTTTACTAGTAAGAAGTAAGCTCTTTTAGTGAGCTTATCCACAATCACCCAAATAGAATCATACCCTTTAAGGGTTTTTGGTAACCCAGTTAGAAAATCCATGGTAATCTTTGCCCACTTCCATATGAGAATCACTAAGCTTTGATGCAGCTGGTCTTTGGTGTTTAGCTTTGACCTGTTTATAGGTTAAATAGCGAAAGACATAACTTGCTATATCCTTTTTCATCCCATCGCACCAGTAATGAATCTTTAAGTCATGATACATCTTGTTACCCCCTGGGTGAATAACATAGGATGACGAATTGGCACGGTGCATTACCTGCTTCCTCAGCTCATTAACTTTCGGTATCCATAACTAACCTTTGTAAAATACTATCTCTTGATCATTGATTGTGACACTGGTATCAACGTTTGACTTCTCCCTTTCCAATAGTTTAGCCTTATCAGGATCATCTACCTGAGTGGCTTTAATTTGCTCCACCAAGAGAGACTGTACATGCACACTAGCGAAAAGTACACCAGGTGAAGCTATCTATAGTTTGACCCCACTACTTTCTAACCTATACAGCTCATAAATTAAAAGTCTACGACTTGCTTCGATAAGTGACAAGCTACCATTATATTTTCTACTGAGCGTGTTTGCCACTATATTAGCTTTGTCCAGATGGTAAAGGATGGAGCAATCATAATCCTTAATCAGTTCCATCCATTATTGCTACCTCAAATTTATATCCTTCTGCTTGAAGATGTACTTGAAACTTTGATAGTCGATATAGATTCGGCAGGTTTCCCCATACAGGTAATGCCACCATATATTTGATGCAAAAACTATGGCCACCATTTCAATTTCATGGATGGGGTATTTATGTTCATGTTTCTTAAGTTGTCTTAAAGCATAAGCAATTACCTTGCTTTTCTGCATTAATACACAATAGATGACATATTCGCACCCAATTTTTGATAAAGTCAAAATTAGGGATGTAGTTAGATGTTCCTTAAGTTGCTAGAAGTTGTCTTCACAAGCTGCCAACGATTCAAACTTTACATTTTTTTGAGTTAGCCTTGTCAAGGCAGCCGCTATGTGCGAGAAATCCTTAACAAAACAACCATAATACCCTGCTAGACCTAAAAAGCTATGAATCTTTATCGCTAAAGACAATCTGGGCTAATTTCTAACTACTTCCACTTCCTTAGAATCCACATGAATACCTTCCCAAGAGACTACATGTCCTAGAAAAGTGAGTTGTGAAAGCCAGAATTTGTATTTTGAGAATTTCATATACAACTTGTGTTCCTGGAATATATCAGTATGTCATCAATAAAAACAATCATAAACCAATCCAAGAACAACTAGAATACCCTATTCATGAGGTCCATGAAGGTTGCAGGAGCATTAGTCAACCCAAATGAGATCACTATGAATTCATAGTGCCCATATCTAGTTCTAAAAGCCGTCTTAGGAATGTTGTCCTCTTGAATTCAAAGTTAAAGATACTCCGAACGTAAATCTATCTTGGAAAATTATTGAGCTCCTTGAAGTTGATCAAATAAATAATTTATTTAGGAAAAAAATGGTATTTATTCTTTATTTTGACCTTGTTAGCAGCCTATAATCAATACAGAATCTCAAGGATCCCTTTTTCTTCTCCACAAACAACACAAGTACCCACCATGGAGAGGTACTGGGGTGGACAAATCCTTTATAATAATTTATGCAATTACACTTTCAACTCCTTAAGTTCGCCAAAGGCCATTTTGTATGGAGGAAGTGAGATTGGGGTTGTCCTCGAGTAAGTGACATTACAAAATTCTATTTTTCTCTTCTGTGGAAGACTTGGTAACTCTTTTAGGAAGACATTCATGAACTCTTTTACCATCAGAACATCTTTTAATTGACACTTTAGACTTTCAACATCATGAACAAAGGCTAAGTACGCTGTACTACCCTTCTTTAACAATCTCTGTACCCTCAAGGCAGAAATGAGGTTAGTGGGAACCTTACTTCTATCTCCTTGAATCACAATCGATTCTCTCCCAAGTAGACAATCTTTACTGTCTTATCAAAGCAATCTACCATTACATGTTGGCTAGTTAGCTAAGCCATTCCCTAAAATCACATTAAATCCATGCTTATTTAGAACAACTAAATCGGTAGATAACGGTGTATCACATACAAGAAGTGAATAGGACTTCACCACATTAAGGGCAGTTAAAGTTTCATTCAAAGGGATAGATACCTTTAACGGAACATATAATGAAACAATAGATTTCTTCAACCATGATAGCACACAAGCAGATATAAGTGAGTAGGTTGCCCTAGGATCAAATAAGACATAAACCATAATGGATTCTAATAGTAGGGTACCTATGACAAACACATTAGATGCCATGGCATCTTATCTTATAAGTGCAAACACTCAGGCTTGTGTTCCAGAGCTGCCACGATGGCCTCACCCTGCTATACCTTTACAAGTGCCTCTATTGGATTGGGCGGGGAACTAAGCTGATGCCATTAATGATTACGGTACCATGCTAGGTGTTGTTGAGGTTGTGTCACCTCTAGAGGGGTCACTTTCATTAGGTATTCTCTTAAACCATGGCTTGGCTTTCCATATCTATAACAAGCACCCTTCACTCTACGACATGAACTTGTGTGAGATTTACCACATGCACCACACTTGGGTGTGGCCTGAGAGGATGATTTAGGAAAATGATGATTTCTTCTAGAAAAGTAGTTTCTAGAGGTTGATTGGTGAGGATACCTGTCATGACATCGAGAAGGAAATATGCTCGACGTGGATGATGCTCTAGGAGTATAGGGCTTAGATCCAGTCATTTTCTTGCTGGCAGAGGCATTGTTCATCCGACTATTTTCTTTTAAAATATTTTCTAATTCAGTAGTCGGGTTGTACACCTGTTTATAATTGCTATCATCCTTGATAGGGATAGTGCTAAAGTAAACAGTTTTGAGTCCCTACACAAAACTTTTAACTTTCTCTTTCTTTGTAGAGACAGCATACGATGCAAATTGAGACAGATATAAGAATCTGGTAGCATATTCTGAAACTGACATGTCTCTGGTCTTCCATAAAGAAAGGAACTCATGGGCCCTAGCTTGTCTCTCTTCCTTAGAGAGGAACTGCTAGAGGAAAGTGGTTTTGAAAGAATTTGAAGCATTTTCAAGTTCCTCTAGTGGTTCTTTTACCTACCATACATGGAACCAATTTACAGTAGAACCATCAAACTGAAGCCCTCATAGTTATTGCTTCTGGACAATCAAGAACCTTCCATAAATTTTCAACATGTTCTAAGAAATGCTGGGGGTCAACTGCATATTCAACTCCTAAAAATCAAGGAGAATTCAGGTTTTGAAATTCTACAATTTTTGAAGAGTGAAAGCCGCTATGGGAATAGATGAAGTGAGTACAGCTGGGGTCATTGGAATACTTACTGGAGGTGCTGGTGTGGTAGCCTTGATCATTATATTAACGAGAGTTCAAAGAACCTGTCGTATATCCTACACCCATTTTAAGACTACAGCCTCAGGTAGAGGAGAAGGAATGGGAGCTGGGGCACTCTCCATTACCTCCGGTGTTGGATGAACCCTGGGTCTCCCTCTACCTTTAGGTCTACCTTGACCTCTAGGTATAGTCAGTGGTCTAGTGGAGCCCTCTTTAAATGTGGTAACCTCTTCATGCATTAGGTTAGTACAGGCATGAGTTCTCAGAGGCATTGTCTATAAAAATAACAAAGTCTTAGTTGGTAGAAAATATCGCCTGATAACACGGAATATAATGGAAATAAGAATTATTGGAGTAACTGAGGATGAGTTTTAAAAGACTTACTAATGATAAGTGTTCCCGAGCATACCTACCACTAGTTGAGTTTATAATTCACATAGCATGAACATGTTGGAGACCTCTATATGCTCTAATTACAGGCCTAGACCATGCTTTAATATGAACTTTGTCTTGACCAGCATAGGAATATTACCGTTTAGGTAATAACCTACCAGCCTAAGAGACTCATGCATTTAATTCACCTAAACCAATTATGATTTGAATATAGAAACAAAACCTCAGTTTAAAACATAAAAAATTTCCTCATCAAATTTAAAAACAATTGGGCAGAGTTTCCCCTGAAATATGGACTATCCCAGGGAATAAATAGTAAAACCACAAGGTGGACAGGCCCACCATAAATCAAACGGCCTCCATGGCCTTAACAACAATCAGATATAAATGTTTATCATGGATTGTTTGCCTTAATTACATATAAATCATGTAATTATAATTACAAACCTTGAAACTTATTCAAAATGACAAGTAAAGAAAATCTTGTCTAACATAGTCCACAATCCCAAAGTTTACTCTACCTCTATTCAGGGTTTGCCTACTATGTTAATCTGTAGGTTCAAAAGGTACAGGCAGAGCTGAAGATGGTTCACCAATAGCCTGATATGAAAAATATTAGAATTTGAATGAGTGAGTCACACAGACAGCGAATGGAAGAAATACTTACCAAGAAATGCATGAACTCCCATATGTAGTACGTATTTCCGTCAAAATTTATCACGATTAAGAATATTTCTTTACAATACATAGGTGGTGTAACAAAGATACAATGACATTCATGTAATACACATTACGATGAGAAACAGGTTAATCTGAATATCAGATAATAATAAACTAATAATTTATATAATTATCACAAGTGCAAATTTAAGTTTAAAATATTTTACATGAATTCACTAGTACTAGGATCCATAATGGTTTAGTGGAGGAACCTAAACTGAGAACTAATCATCCTACTCCAGGAACTACCCTCACTGGAGAGGCGACCAGGTTCCCACCTTCAGGAATGACACTTACCGAAGGAAACATTCACTAATTACTCCCTTTCAGAACTTCACTCATCTGGAGGCTATCCAATCAACATCAAATCTTCTGCTAGAAACTACACTCGTTGATAGAAGTTACCCTTTAATAGGAACTACCCTCAACTGATAGAGGTTGTGACTTAGGTGTACCTAGTGGTTCTATCATAGACAATCTACAAATCCCAAAGTACATTTAATTTCAGTAAAATTTCAATTCCATCCTAATTTATTTTCATCATAGAAACTTCATGAAGGTGTATTACTCTCATGAATGTTTCATAGTAGTAAATTTAATTCGTACATAAATATTAATTCATGAAAGCTTGTTCAAATCAATTTCAAGGAATAAGAAATTGTTCAGACAGATTTAAAAGTATTTAAAGCATCCAAGGGTAAGTAAGTATTCAGTCACCACTCAAACTTTAGGAGATGAGGTGAGTATTTTGACCAAAACTCCACCTTAAGACAAATTCAGGTCCAAAGGATTTGCTTTAAGCGTCCCTATAATTATAACATGTACACATACTACATTAGCATCTTGGATTTACAATTGTTTCATAACATAACCACTATAAAATAAAATGTGGAGATACCACACCAAGTAAATCCTGGAATTTTATTAGAAATAACCAAATAAAATCTAGCATGTACCCAATAAAAATGAAATTGACAAGTGAAAGGAAATAGAGAATTTTGCTTTAGAATCATCCAAAATTAGTGAATAACTGACTTACACCCAATATGGCGTTGTAGACAGAACTAAAGAGTTTAGAGAATCTAACACTCACCCAACAAAATCACAGTCCCAAAACTAAAATACAGCCATGTACTTGCTTTGTTTTCAGCAAAAAAATGGTGGATATCTTACCAACCCAAATATGGCATTGAACCCATAAATCTTTACCACTAAACGATGCCTAGGAGCCATCAATGAACACAATAGTGGTTAGAGGAGATGATGAATTGGGAGACGCAAAACAGCAGCGAGACGATGTTCACAATGAAGAAGAAGATGAAATTAGAGAAGGAATCTTTGATGACTAAGGGCAACTAAAATGGGAGATAAGGGAGAGGGATACCTTTTCTATATAAGCCAGGCAAGAAACTAGCAACATTATAAAATTAGGACATATACCTACATGAAAAGATATCTTCTGAAGTGCGGGTGCACTTTAGATGTAAAGTGCAAGATGGGTCATTATTGATGAAAAAATAAATGTTAAGATTTTTATATAACATGAGCAATCTGATTACTACATGCAGTTGAATCCCACACGTACACGAGCTTGGTATAACTTGCAATAGTTCAAAATTTCTATCTATGGGCATTTATAAATTCAATGAAATTGTTAAAAATGAATTCAATTTGAGTCTTCATAATCAACTCCTATTAGTTTTTTAAAAAAGTGAAATTTATCAAATAAACTGATGTTTTTAAATATTAAAATTTTTTTCTATCCTATATTAAATTCCAAACAAATTTTAAAAGTTAGAATTGAATTAAATTTAGTTCCAAAATTTTAACTATTCCAAACACTACCTAATGTTATCTTTTATAAATTACTACAACTTCATTTTGACATGAACCATTTATGTCATTTCAATGATTGATCTTACTCATCCCACCATTTCTTTCATCTTCAAAGAATTCATAGGTAGTTGATTGCTATCAAGACTTTTATCTTTGCTCAGTTTCAAATTTGGATGCTCAGCAGAAACTGACCCCATTTTATCCCTTTCCTTCTTAGTGGTTATTTCATTCTCATTGATTGAACCTGCAACTCCAGGTTTGATGATGCAATGGCATCATATCCAGATCCTTTTTGGATAGGTTTAGCTTGCCCTAGTCTAGTATTATGATCTCCTCTTTCTCTTCCTCCTTCTCTTGCACTAGCTTCCTCTGTTTTACAGTTCCAAAGTTGGTGATTATGTTGTGCAATCATATAATGACCATAGACTTTGCCATCTCCCTCACTAATCTCCTACCCACGGGATTCATCTCCATTAGTGGTGTCCTCTACCTATTCCTTCGGTTTAATAGCAAAACCTTCTTCATTATAACCATACCGTGCACAATAAAAACATATAAAATTAATCCCTTCATAATCCACTTTATTCACTTTGCCTTCTAGTTTATACTTGGAGATTAGTATATCATTGAGATCGACCTCCACACAGAGTTTGGAATATTTACTTTTGGCTAGGAGTTTTGCCATTGAATTCAATTTTCACTGTACTGCCAATCTCGTCTCCTAACAATATAGAAAATGTACTTATAGGAAGGCCAAGAAAATGAACCCAAACAATTATTGACTCAATGTTACCAACCATGGGATCAAATATAGTTTCCATTTGTTCACCTTTGAATTGTGATAAAAAATTAACCAACATCTGCCATTTAAAGCATACTCATAATCACTTGAATTAGAGAAACAAAGTTATTTTTCCCCCATAATTCTTTTTTATTTTTCTGCCTCAATTGGGTTTGAATTCATAACCTTCAACCTTGGAGTTGATTCTAACAACACTAAATCAAAGGCTCATTGGTTTTATTCACACTAATTCTTAATTATTTATAAGTTTAGTACATTTAAATTGATTTATAAGGAACCTATATAGAAAGATTATGAATTCTTTAGAAATAAAAAATATGATGCATAAATTAAAATATAAAATTGGAGAGTCAGAGAGACAGAAAGAAGGGGAGAGAGAGAGAAAGAGAAGCTTAGCTTGCAATAATTCACATAATTCTCGATAAAATATTCTTCTATTCAATGATTCATTCTACTTTTTTTTTTCAAAAAATATATAGTACTTTATTATTTTCAAAAAATACATAAAATATTCTTTTATTCTTTTATACATAGTACTTTCCTTCTACTGAAACAACCTTGTTTTAGCCACTTTTTGAATTTTTAAGCACAACGTAATATCACCTTTACCACTTTTAAAGTAAATCAATATTGTACAAGTTTTTTTTGCAATTGAACATGTTATTAGTATGATGATTAAACATGATAACTTGTAAGATTTTAAACTTGTTTTATACATAAAATAGTTATTTAATGATGTTTAATATACATTAGAAAGTACACATTATTTTTCTTTTGTTCCCGAAACTTCTTATTTATTTAAATTTTATATATTACATTTTCAACATATGATTTGCCTAAAATATAAAATTATATATATTTTACGACTAACTCGACATTAGTTAAACCTGTGAAATGAGAGTTACTCCCTTTGTTGACTCAATACTTAGTCTGGTTTTTAAAATTGATATATGAAAACATAACATAATCTTTTATTATGATTTAAAAAAAGAAATGTAAGTAGACAATGAGACATAGAGAGATATCGAGACAAAAAGACTTAATGTGATACTCTTATAGTTGCAAGACGATAATAGTAGGTTTCTCGCGAAACTTTTGTTTCTTTTCAATTTAATCTTTATCAAGATAAAGAAAATAACTAAGCACACAAACAAATATTGCATTTTTGGAGAGATTAACTCTCAAATTTGTATTCAATGTCATCTTTTGGGGCTTCTTTTGGGCCTCGACAACATTGAGATTTCTCGCAACCTCTATTGTAAGGATAACGTTCAGCAACTCTACAATTCATGGGATTTTTAGGACTGCATCTTGGACTAGTATTATGTGTCATAGCCCCATAACCTATGTCTTTCACCTCTGCAACCTGAACAAAAGTTAAGCAAACTACAAGAGCACACCTAGCATTTGCTTTGACATAATTGCCATTATTGTTTTAGTTGCTTTTTTTCTCTATTCTTCTTAGGCAATGCCAATGACCTTGCAGGTGATAGCTAGCAAGCTAGCTAGTCTCCTTTCTATATATATAAATGGGAGATTGGTATACTTTTTCTATATGAGCCAAGCAAGAAAATGCCAACATTATAAAATTAGGACATATACCTGTATGAAAAAATATCTTCTGAAGTGCGGGTGCACTTTAGATAGTAAAGTGCAAGATGAGACATTATTCATGAAAAAAATAATTATTAAGATTTTTATACAGCACGAGCAACCTGATAACTACTTATGTAATTGTGAAGATCACTTTCCTTGAGTTTCTAATCAATGATTACTACATGCATTTTACTTTATAGTTATATTAATATGCACTTTAGAGGAGACGGATCCCACACGTACACGAGCTTGGATTGACTTGCAGCAGTTCATAATTTCTACCTATGGCCATGTATGTATCTGTAATTAAATGGATGATCAATTTCTTAATAATTGTTTAATACTACATTGCATTGAGAAAGATGTACATGCTACTATTTTGAATAAGGTTGTAATGGATCAGTTCCAATGTATGAAAACTTGTAAAACAACTTTAGAAATATATTGTATATCAATCGCCTTAAATTCCATAATTTCACCTTTAGTTGTTGTATAGCTTCCATTTCATGTCCCAAGTCTAGCTCCTTTCATATTGTCTTTCATTTTAGAGTGAAGTTGTTCTCATAGTCAGGGCGTGTTTTGAACAAAATTCATTAAGAATTTAGTTGAATTTTTATTTAAACAATTCTTGTGTTTGGAATGGAACGTAAATTTTTATAATTTAATTGAATTTGATGTTTGAATGATATTTGAGAGTGATGGAATTCAATTAAATTGTTAGAATTGAATTCAATTTGATTCTTCATAATGAGCTCTATTAGTTTTTTTAAAAAAAAAATGAAATCTATCAAATAAACTCATGTTTTTAAATATTAAACTTTTTTTCCACTCTATATTAGATTCCAAAAGATAAAATTTTAAAAGTTAGAATTGAATTCAAATTAATTCTAAAATTTTAACTATTCCAAACACTACCTAAGGCTATCCCTCATAAAATATTACAAATTCATTTTGACGACAACCATTTATGTCATCTCAGCGACACATCTAAGTCATCCCACCATTTCTTTCATCTTTAAAGAATTCTTAGGTAGTTGATTGCTATCAAGACTTTTATCTTTGCTTAGTTTCAACTTTTGATGCTAAGTAGAAACAAACCCCATGTTATCCCTTCCTTCTAATTGGTTTTCTCCTTTTCATTCATTGAACCTGCAACTCCAAGTTTGATGGTGCAATGGCATCATATCTAGATCCTGTTTGGATAGGTAAAGCATGCCGTAATACAGTATTATGCTATCCGCCTCCACCTCCTCCTCTTGCACTAGCTTCCTCTGTTTTACCATTCCAAAGTGGGCAATTACATTGTGCAATCATATAAAGACCATAAACTTTGCCGTCTCCCTCACTAATCTCTGGTGCATGTGCTTGATTTGCATTAGCATTATCCTCTACCAGATCCTTAGGTTTAATAGGGAAACCTTCTTCGTTAAAACCATACCCTGCACAACAAAAACTTATAAAATTAATCCTTTCACAATACACTCTATGTACCTTGCCTTCTAGTTTATACATGGAAATTAAAAGACCAATGAGATCGACCTCCACATAGAGTTTAGAATATTTACTTCTAGCTTGGAGTTTTCCTGGTGGAATCAATTTTTACTATATTACCAATCTTGTCCTTGCACAATCTCAGAAACTGTTTATCATAGTATTTATGGCAAGGCTAGGAAAACGAACCCAAACAACTATTGACTCAATGTTAGCAATCATAGGATCAAATCGAGTTTCCATTTGTGCACTGTTGAATAGTGATAAAAAAATTAACCTACATCTACCATTTAAAGAATAGTGATAATCACTTGAATTGGAGAAGCAAGGAGTAATTTTTCCCCATAAATCTGTTTTCTTTATTTGGTCTAACTTGGGTTTGAACTCATAAACTTCAACCTTGGCGACGATTCTAGAATCATCGAATCAAGTGCTCATTGGTTTCATTCACAGTCACTCTTATTTAATTGTAAGTTTAGTACATTTAATTTGAGTTTTAAAGCAACAATCATGGTTATGAATTTTCTAAAAATAAAAATTATGTTGCCTATATAAAAATATAAAATTGGAGAGTCAAGAAGAGAGGGAGGGAGAGAGAGAGAAAGAAATAGAAGCTTTACCTATGTAAATTCTTGCAATAATTCACATAATTCTCGATAAAATATTCTTTCATTCAATGATTCATTCTAATTTTTTTTTAAAAAATACAAAGTACATTCTTATTTTAATGGGTCAACAAATAGAAACATCAACAATTAGTTGTGGTGTATAAACCATGGTTCAAAAAATTGGATCAGAAAGGTGAGAGGACTAGAAATCTTAAAATTGATTATTTCACAAGTTTAGTTTAACTCATCAAACATAACTTTAAAATAATCAAAAAAATTAGTATACAGGTAAAATAATTTAAAAAATAACCAAAACCAATCACAAATTGTTGAATCGAACCAACTCACACTATTTTCCTTTGCTTTGTCTTTCCTTTTGTTGAAACAACATCGTTTTAGCCACTTTTCAAATTTTTAAGTGCAACATAAACTAGTTATTTAATGATATTTCATATATATTAGTATGATGATTAAACATGATAATTTGTAATATTTCGAGCTTGTTTAATACATAAACTAGTTATTTAATGATGTTTCATATATATTAGTAAGTACACATTATTTTTCTTCTCTTCCCAAAACTACTTATTTATTTAAAATTTATATATTACATTTTTAAGGTATGTTTTGTCTAAAATATAAAATTATATAAATTTTATGACTAACTCGGCATTAGTTGGACTAGTGAATTGTGAGTCACTCTCTTTGTCGACTCAATAGTTAGGTTGGTTTTTAAAATTTATATATGAAAACACAACACAATCTTTTATTATTATTCAAAAAAGAAATGTAAGTAGACAATGCAACTTAGAGAGATATCGAGACAAAAAGATTTAATGTCATACTCTTATTGTTGGAAGGTGATAATAGTAAGTTTCACTTGGAACTTTGTTCCCTTTCAATTTAATCTTTATCAAGATAAAGAAAATAAATAAGAACACAAAAAAATGTAACATTTCATTGAGATCAATTCTTAAATTTGTATTCAATGTCGTCTTTTGGGGCTTCTTTTGGATCTTCTTTTAGGCCTCGACAATGTTAAGATTTCTCAAAACCTCTATTGTAAGGATTACGTTCAGTATGTTTGCAATTTGTGGGATTTTTAGGACTGCATCTGGAATATAATTAAGTCTCATAGCCTCATAACCTATGTCTTTCACCTCTACAACCTCAGCAAAATTTGAGCAAACTACAAGAGCTCCAAGGAGCACACTTAGCATTTATTTTGACATAATTGCCATTGTTTTTTTAATTCTTTTTTTCTCTATTCTTCTTAGGTAATGCCAATGTCGTTGCAGGTGATAGCTAGCTAGCTAGACCCCTTTCTATATATATAGATGTGAGATTGGGATACTTTTTCTATATGAGCTAGGCAAGAGACTACCAACATTATAAAATTAGGACATATACCTGTACGAAAAAAACCTTCTGAAGTATAGGTGCACTTTAGACAGTAATGTACACGATGGGTCATTATTGATGAAAAAATAACGGTTAAGATTTTTATACAACATGAGCAACCTAATAACTACTTATGTATTTGTGAAAATCTCCTTCCTTGAGTTTGTCATCAACGATTACTACATGCATTTTACTTTCTCATTATGTTAATATGCACTTAACGAGTTTGGTTTAACTTGCAACAATTCATAATTTCTATCTATGGGCATGTATGTATCTATAATTAAATGGACGATCAATTTTTTAATACTACATTGGATTGAGAAAGATGTAAGTGCTACTATTTTTAATAAGGTTGTAATGCATGAGTTCCAATTTGTGAAAACATGTAAAAGGACTTTAGAAAAATATTGTATATCAATCGTATCCAATTCCATAATTTCTCTTTTAATTGTTGTATAGCTTCAATTTCTTGTCCCAAGTCTAGCCCCTTCCATACTGTCATTCATTTTGGAGTAATGCTATTCTCATAGTCAGGGCGTGTTTCGAATAAAATTCATTAAGAATTTGGTTGAATTTTTATTTAAACAATTCTTGTGTTTGGAATGAAACGTAAATTTGTATAATAGAATTGAATTTCATTGTTTGAAGGATATTTTAAAGTGATGGAATTCAATGAAATTGTTATAATTGAATTTAATTTGATTCTTAATAATGAACACCTATTAGTTTTTAAAAAAATTGAAATCTATCAAATAAACTCATGTTTTTAAATATTAAATTTTTTTCTATTCTATATTAAATTCCAAACAACAATTAAAAATTTAGAATTTAATTCAATTTAATTGCAAAATTTTAACTTCCTAAACACTGCCTAAAGTTATCTCTCATAAAATATTTCAAATTCATTTTGGTGACAACCATTTATGTCATCTCAGTGACTCATCTCACCATTTATTTCGTCTTCAAAGAATTCTTAGGTAGTTTATTGCTATCAAGACTTTTATCTTTTCTCAGTTTCAAATTTCAATGCTTAGTAGAAACTGATCCCTTGTTATCCCTTTCCTTCAGAGTGGTTTTCTCATTCTCATTGATTGAACTTGGAGTTATATCTAGATCCTGTTTGGATAGGTTTAGCTTGCCCTAGTCTAGTATTATGGTGTCCTCCTCTGTGTCCTCCTTCTCTTCCTCCTCCTCTAGCACTAGCTTCCTCTGTTTTACCATTCCAAAGCCAACGTTTACTTTGTGCAATCATATAAAGACCATAAACTTTGCCATTTCTCTCACTGATCTCTGGTGCATGTGCTTGATATGCATTAGCATTGTCCTCTACCTATTCCTTAGGTTTAATAGGGAAACCTTCTTCGTTATTACCATACTTGGCACAATAAAAACTTACAAAATTAATCCCTTCACAATCCACTCTTAGTAACTTACCTTCTAGTTTATAAATTGAAATTAAAAGACTATAGAGATCAACCTCCACACCGAGTTTGGAATATTTACTTCTAGCTTGGAATTTTCTTGGTGGAATCAATTTGCACTGTGCTGACAATCTCATCCCCCAACAGTCTTAGAAACTGTTTATCACAGTGTTTGTGGCAATGCTAGGAAAACGAACCCAAACAACTATTAACTCAATGTTAGCAACCATGAGATCAAATCGAGTTTCCATTTGTGCATCGTTGATAAGTGATAAAAAATTAACCAACATCTACCATTTAAAGCATAGTGATAATCACTTGAATTGGAGAAACATAGAAGTAATTTTCCCCTATAAATCCTTTTTCTTTTTTTGGTTTAACTTGGGTTGGAACTCACAACCTTCAACCTTGGAGACGATTCTACAATCATTGAATGAAGGGCTCATTGGTTTTATTCATAGTCACTCCTAATTAATTATAAGTTTAGTACATTTTGTTTAAGTTTTAAAGCAACTACCACAATTATCTATTCTTTAAAAATAAAAACTGTGTTGCATAAAGAAAAATACAAAATTGGAGAGTCAAGGAGAGAAGGAGGGAGAGAGAGAGAAAGAGAAGCTTTACCTATGTAAATGCTTGTAATAATTCTCATAATTCTCGATAAAATATTCTTTCATTCAATGCTTCATTCTAATTTCAAAAAATACATAGTACTTTCTTACTTTAATGGGTCAACAAATAGAAACGTCACCAATTAGTTGTGATGAATAGACCATGGTTCAAAAAATTGGACCGGATCAGCTAGAGCATTAGAAAATCTTACAAACGTTCATTTCATAAGTTTACTCTAACTCATCAAACTTAACTTAAAAAAAAAAAATAGTCTACTGGTAAAAAAATTTTAAAAATAGCCAAAACCAATCACAAGTTGTTGAACCAAACTAGTTCTCACTATTTTCCTTTGCTTTGTCTTTCCTTTTGTTGAAACAACATTGTTTTAGCTGATTTTTGAATCTTTAAGCGCAACATAATATCAATTTTACCATTTTTAATGTAAATCAATATTGCGCACGTTTTATTTTGTGATTGAACATGTTATAAGTATGACGATTAAACATGATAACTTGTAAGATTTTAAGTTTGTTTTATACATAAAATAGTTATTTAATGATGTTTCATATATATTAGTAAGAACACATTATGTTTCTTTTGTGCCTGAAACTACTTATTCATATAAGTTTTATATATTTCATTTTCAACGTATGATTTGTCTAAAAATATCTTCTGAAGTGCGGATGCACTTTAGACAGTAAAGTGCTAGATGGGTTATTATTGATGAAAAAAATAACAGTTAAGATTTTTATATAGCACGGGAAACCTGATAACTACTTATGTATTTGTGAAAATCACCTTCCATGAGTTTCTCATCAACGATTACTAAATGCATTTTACTTTCAAATTATATTAATATGCAGTTTAGAGGAGTCGGATTCCACATGTACACGAGCTTGGTTTAACTTGCAACAGTTCATAATTTCTATCTGTGGGCATGTATGTATCTGTATTATCTATCTATTAGTTATTAAAAAAGGCGAAATCTATCAAATAAACTCATGTTTTTAAATATTAAATTTTTTTTCTATTCTATATTAGATTCCAAACAACCAAATCTGAAAAGTTGGAATTAAATTGAATTTAATTCCAAAATTTTAACTGTTCCAAAGACTGCCAAAAGTTACCTTCCATAAAATATTACAAATTCATTTTGACAACAATGATTTATGTCATCTCAGTGACTCATCTTACTCATCCCACCATTTCTTTCATCTTCAAAGAATTTTTAGGTAGTTGATTGCTATCAAGACTTTTTATCTTTGCTCAGTTTCAAGTTTCGATGCTCAGCAGGAAATTGACCCCATGTTATCCCTTTCCTTCAGAGTGGTTATCTCCTTCTCATTGATTGAACCTGCAACTCCAGGTTTGATGGTGCAATAGCAACATATCTAGATCCTGTTTGGATAGGTTTAGCTTTTCGTAGTCTAGTATTATGGTCTCCAACTTCTCTTCCTCTTTCTCTTGCACTCGCTTCCTCTGTTTTACCATTCCAAAGCAAGTGATTACGTTGTGCAATCGTATAATGACCATAGACTTTACTGTCTCCCACACTAATCTCCTACGCACGTGCTTGATCTGCATTAGCACTGTCTTTTACCTATTCCTTAGGTTTCACTGGGAAACCTTCTTCGTTATGACCATACCCTGCACAACAAAAACTTATAAAAATAATCCCTTCACAATCCACTCTATGTACTTTGCCTTCTAGTTTATACATAGAAATTAAAAGACTATTGAGAACAACCTCCACACAAAGTTTGAAATATTTACTACTAGCTTGGATTGCCCCAGTGGTACCAGGGTCACCCACCATCAAATTGGTAAGGGTTCGATTCCTGGGGAGCCGCCCCCACCGCGTGGACAAATCCATAATAGCGTGGATGCGGGGGCTCATGCCTCAACATAAACGCCAGCTTTTGGAGGGAACTTAAGGGTTACCCTCCTTGGCCCATTGTTTATTTGTTCCCCGCGGTGGGGGAAGCGTCCACAGGAATCGAACCAGTGACCTTATGATAAAGGTGTGGCTGACCCTGATTTTCTTGGTGGCATCAAATTTCACCAGACTGCCAATCTCTTCCCCCCGTAATCTTAGAAACTGTTTATCATAGAATTTGTGGCAAGGCAAGGAAAAAAAAACCCTAACAACTATTGACTCAATGTTAACATTCATGGGATCAAATCGAGTTTCCATTTTTGTACCATTGAATAATGGTAAAAAATTAACCAACATCTACCTTTTAAAGCACGGTGATAATCACTTGAATTGGAGAAATAGGGAACTAATTTTTCCTCATAAATATTTTTTCTTTATTTCATCTAACTTGGGTTTGAACTCATGACCTTCAAATTAGGAGACAGTTCTAGAATCACTGAATCAAGGGCTCATTACTTTTATTCACTATCACTCTCAATTAATTATAAGTTTAGTATATTTAATTTGAATTTTAATGCAATTATCATGATTATGAATTTTTTAAAAATAAAAATTATATTTCCTGAATAAAAATATAAAATTGGAGAGTCAGGGAAATAGAAAGGGAGAGAGAAAGAGAGAGAGAGAAGCTTTGCCTATGTAAATGCTTGCAATAATTCACAAAATTCTCAATGAAATATTCTTTCATTCAAACATTCATTCGAATTCATTTCAAAAATTACATAGTACTTTCTTATTTTAACAGGTTAACAAATAGAAACGCAACCAATTAGTTCTAATAAATAGACGAGACTAGATCGACAAGGGCACTGGAAAATCTTACAGTCGATCATTTCACAAGTTTACTCTAAGTCAACAAACTTCACTTAAAAATAATCAAAAAAATTAGTCTACTGGTAAAATAATTTTAAAAATAGCCAGAACCAATCACAAATTGTTTAAACAAACCAGTTCCCACTATTTTCCTTTTCTTTGTCTTTCCCTTTCTTGAAACAACATTGTTTTAACCAATTTTTGAATTTTTAAGCGCAACATAATATCACTTTTACCATTTTTAATGTAAATCAATATTGCACACCTTTTATTTTGTGATTGAACATGTTATAAGTATGACGATTAAACATGATAACTTGTAAGATTTTTAAGCTTGTTTTACACATAAAATAGTTATTTAATGATGTTTCATATATATTAGTAAGTACACATTATTTTTCCTTCGTTCGTAAAACTACTTATTTATTTAAACTTTATATACTACATTTTCAACGTATGATTTGTCTAAAATGTAAAATTATATATATTTTAAGACCAACCCGACATTAGTTGGACTAGTGAATTGTGAGTCACTCCCCTTGCCGACTCAATGGTTATTCTGGTTTTAAAATTGATATATAAAAACATAACACAATCTGTTGTTATTATTTAAGAAAAGAAATGTAAGTAGACAATGAGACCGAGAGAGATATCGAGACAAAAAGATTTAATGTCATACTCTTATAGTTGCGAGACGATAATAGTAAGTTTCATGTCAAACTTTTGTTTCCTTTCAATTTAATCTTTATCAAGATAAATAAAATAAATTAGAGCACAAACAAGTGTTACGTTTTCATAGAGATCAATTCTCAAATTTGTATTCAATGTCGTCTTTTGGGGC
>JASKGM010013780.1:0-34840 GCA_034509205.1 Ceratonia siliqua
ATATTTCAATAATACAAAGTAAAGTCTAATACTTTTACCACTTCAAAGATTCACCATTTCACATTAACATAATTCTAACACCAAGCAATAAGCTTAATTGGTACTCAAGTCAACACAATAAATATAACATCATAAGTTTTATCACAAAATAAATAACTCATTACCATTTATAAATCAACATTTTCTTTTAAAGAGGGGAAAGGTTCAACTCACCTACAAAAAAAATATGAACCCCTTTTACTCTTCCTAGCTTTCCTCTTAGAAATTCTTCTTGCAAGCTAACTTTTACTTAAAATTCTCGGAGGATTTCCTTTTCTCTGACCTTGATTACAAAGACATGAAATTCAGGGTGTTAGGCTCTCAACTAGTTATTCTATTCTAAATCCCAATTATCTTTTCTTTCTTTCTTTTCTCTTTTCTCTCTTTTTTCTTTTCCTACAATTTATGATTGCCAACCTTGTTTAAGGTCAAGATAACAATTACCTTACTTAAATTCTCAACACTTTACAGCCACCAAGCAAGAGGAATTTCAAGGACAGCACTTAAACTTAACTACCCATTCTCACCACTTCACTTGACTTGAGATACACGTACAAAATTCTACAAACAAACCCATAAAACAGAGAGAAAGATGACTCATGGCTGTCTTGGCAATATACAGAGCAAACATGCAACTTAGCATGTTAAAGGTTAAGGAACTAACCCAACTTTTGAAACACAAAATCCCACTAAGCGCTGAAACAGTCCCGTGAAACAACTTAGCTTAGCAATTGGAATTTTCCTGCACCAACCAAAAACAGAGGAAAATACACGATCCCTTGAGAACAACTAATAGCTCCTGGAGCCAGCAACTCAAGACCCCCCAGTCACGCATAACAGAACCGTGGCCGAAGAAGCTAGAAGGAAGAAGACAGACCCACACGTTGCCAACAGTAGAGCAGAATGTTATGCACAAACAGCAGCTGCTACGAGTAAGTGGTTAAGTCTTAATTGAATGATAAGATAGCTAGGATGGTTTCAACATGGGGGTCCCTAACAAAGCCACATAATTGGTTAAAGAAATATGGACCTTTCTACTTTAATTGCTAAAATGGATAGGTACAGTATAAAATCTTTTTTTTTTAAGATATAACTTGCCTAAAATTAAATATTGCCTACTTCTTATCCCAATTCAAAAATTTGAAGCTAATATTTCTGTTGAAGGAAAGAACATTACAGTATTTTTATTTCTTCTTTTACATCAATATTACTAAGAATGAACAAATAAGTGAATGATTTAAGTTTCACAAGCTTTTTTTTTTTTTAAAAGGACATTTTAGGCATATAAATTATTTAACGAATGTTAAATTTAAAATTTGATTTAGTATAGTATTCTTTTAACTTTCAAAGAAGGTTCATGTATATTCCATAATAGAGGAGAGAATCGTGTAATTAAGATATCCCTCATAAGAGGGAAAAATAATTTACTTTATAATAATTGATCACTCTTTCTTTTACATCTACATCAGTAACCTACATTGAATCAGCACCACATAATCAACCATGTAAGAAGTTATAAGATAGTGTTACCCTCATGGAGGTGGTTGGAGTCCAACAATTAGGGACCCTAGTGATGTGCAAACACAGAACATAGGATAGTTCTATGTAACTAGTTGAATGAATGTGTTGTTTACCATATAATTCTTTAAGATCCAAATATATCAGATTATTGTCATCATTATATAGAGGTTGTATTTAATGAATTTAGTTCATTTGTCTTAAATTTTCACATATCATGCATTTTCACAATTGGGTTGTAAAAAAAATTAAATGAACTTAGCATAAGTACATTATTGATTTGAATGTTTAAAATTGGAACTGCATTGTAAAAGTTGGGCTTGTAAGGATCTTTGAATCACTCAACCTATGCCAATCACAAACCCAAGTTGGGTTGTGACATCTAACTTCCATAGAGAGTTAGTGTTGAGGAGCTAACCAAAATAAGGAAAAGAGTCAGCTAGATAAAAAGCAACTATTAGAATACATGAAGTTACAAGGATGACTAAGAGTAATAAATATGTTTAGTGAATTATCTGTGTAAAAGTAGAGTTTTCTTAAATCAAAGGCAGACAAAGGAAATGAGGAAGAAAAACTCAACTTTTCACTCTTGTTTACCGATATAACCTCCTTTTCAGCATGGGTCAAATATATGAGCTTGAAAGGAAAATATAACTAAGGTGTATGTAAAATATATTGTTTGTAATATCTCTAACATTTTTATATAAAATTTGGATATTTTCTTTTATTTTCCTAATCTACTAGATATTTTCTTCTAGTGAGCTCTAAAAATCTTATTGGGAAATTATACACTATTAATGTTACGTATTCTCTTTATTTCATTTAATTATGGAAAGATATGTTTTGATAGTAGAAATATTGTTTTGGCAAAGGGGTACTCAATTCTAACTTTCAAGTATTGAAAACCAAGAGAACTATCAAAGGAAACATAGGAAATCTTAATTTTAATTATTGGGTATTGAAGAAAAAGAAAGAATTACCTAAAGAAAGATAAGGATCACCCAATTATAATTTCGAGCATTGAGAATATATACTAAATAACCAGAGAAATATGAAGAATGCTCAGAAAACTTGATTATCGAGTATCTTAATTAGAAAATCATAGTTGTACTTTTGTAAATAAAGACAACTCTAAACCCTGTGTTGTTTTCCCCATTTTCTTTATTACACCTGAAAATCCCCCATTTCGCTCTAAAAAATGTAGCTTTTCTTCCTCCTTCATTTTCTCTCATTTTCCTTCACTTTTCCATCAATTCCTCCCCCAAAATAAATCACTCATAGTAGTATTTCATGGTCCCCTATAAATTTAGTTTCCCAAGTCTCTACACCACTTTATTTCCTTCAAAGTGATCTTCATTGTAGTAGAAAATCAAGGGATTCATTTCCTTCGAACTTTTTTCTCAAGCTTAGTGGAGTCCATTTAGCACATTTTCTTGTAGGTATACTAAAACTAATTTCTTTTGCTTCAAATTTGAAATTTATATTTGAAACACTAACTTTAGTCCTTTAAATTTTGATTTCTTTATATAAAAGTAAAGGTAGTATATTTTAGCTAAATTTAATTTTTAATGTAAAGTGCTTAAATCTATAATATGGTCTTGAATAACCCCTTGGGATTAGTATGGATTTAAGAGATGATTAAGTGTGCTATAAGTTAGGAATAAATTATTAGGAGTAAATGATATTTTATGATGGAATGAATGTGAGATTTTAGCCCTTCCTTGAAAACATTTTTGGCAAGTGTTTCAAGTATGAATTAGTTACTGATTATGTTTGTCATAACGTGATAGATGGCTGAAACATAAAAATTTTATAAAAAATAAAGTCGTCACCAATTAATTAGGAAGATAATTAGAATCCTCTACAAAAATCAAAAATTGACCTTCGAAACCAAATGAAAGATTTAAGAGTCGAATTATGAGTGGAGAAGGTGTTAGACACCCCATAACGTCCATCCTTAAAAATGGTTACCTCTAATTGTTTGTACTATAATTTTATTGTGTTTTAATTATTTTGATTATCCCTTTTTGTTGATGTAATCTGAAAAAGATGAATAATAAAAAAATTAGACATGACTTACTGTGTAAGAGCCTACGTATCCCAATGGGAATTAAGGTCCATGTACTTTGATAATATTTGGTTAGGTACCTAGGGTGAATATATGATATCAACCTTAAGACAGATAATATTTTGGTTTGATATGATGATGTGAGAGAATAAATCTCCACCCAAAATCTTTAAAGGGTTAGGTTAGTATGGAAAGATGAACCTCCACCCAAACCCTAGGGATGAAAAGACAGTATAGAAGAATGAATCTTCATATAAAGCTCAAGACAATATAAAATAATTTTTCACATATTATTTATAAAAAATTAAGTCTATAGGAAAAAATACTTCCACTTATAACCTAAAACATTATAGATTCAAGGGATTATGATTTTTTGTTTTTGGTCCAATTTTGATTTCTAAAAGCTTTGGGACTGAAAATTTTAAAAATATTAAGGTAAAACTAAAATTTACAAAAATATTAGGCCAAAATGTTATTAAAAAAAATTTAATTTTCAAAGAAGTGTTAGGTTCATAACAAAGCTTTGAAAATTAAAATTTTCAAATGAGTATTGAATTTTCTTTCTTTCCTTCTTTCTTTTCTTTCTTAGAACCCATCTAAAAACTTTTAATTTAATAAGATCATTCCTTTAATAAGCCCTTATAACCTTTAAACCCAACTTAAACCTTTACCCTTTACAAAACTCTGGGCCTTCGACCCAATTTCAAAGAGTTTAATTTGAGTCTAAAATTTACCAAGTTGGTTAAGAAATTCATTTAAATTCCCAAAAAATCTCAATTTTAAGAATATTTTACAGAATATCTAGTAAAGTTTACTAGTGCTATATTAACCCCGTTGATCTCAAAATATTGTAGGTAACTTATTTAAACGGCCCTAGGAGTCTTAAGTTGAAACCATTTTATACCATTTCCTAAACAAAACTTGAGTCCTTGTTGTTTAATAAATTAATTCTTCGAAATCCCTTTCCAAGAAACCCTCCCCAAAAGTCATTGGACCCTTTTTTAACGAAAATCACATTTTAAAGACCCCTAGAACCTTAAAAAAAATGCTACTGAAGCTTAATGGTCTTTTGTTCAAATCCAATTTCTGAAGAGGTTATAAAAATTTAGGCCTTATATTCAATAGTTTACAAATCCATTTCAATTAAAAAGATCATGGTTACCTTATGACAATTTACTCAAATTATTTCCTAAAAGACCCGTTGGAGTTTAGGAGCATATCAGCTATTACATCGTAATTTTTATTCACCGGTTGCCTGAGATATCCCTTGGTTACACTGGTATAGGCTTAGAAGACTACAATCCGAGAACTAACAACACTAATTGGGAAGATGGTTTATGCAATACAAAAAGTCAAAGAGAAGTATAAGGAATGAAATAGAGAATTGTAAATGCAACCCAAAAAAGAATAATCCGACTACTGGATAAAATACATAACTTCAATAGATTTTCTCAACACCACAACTCAGATCAAGATCTATCCTTTCACCAAACACTAATAAGTTATTGGATTCCCAAAAATTATCAGGTTCCCACACCATATGATCAAGTATATAAGGGTTCAATAGGAAGTATGCTTTGAAAAATATCAACAATTCGGAATATAGAATTTCAAACTGATAAAATACAAAGGATTTCAACAATTCGGAAAGCAAAACATGATGAACAGTAAACAGATTCACAAGGGCTAGAACTTGGTCATATTTTAATAAAAAGAGATTTGAAATGTGTCACAATCTGCACTGGGATTAATAATACACCCTTTATGAACCAACTTCTAAAGCATAAAAGTATCTCTTTTGAAACAAAACAGAGGCTCTAGGTTTGAACTTATGAATCCTTTTTGAAATGAGCAATACATTACATCATAATAACTCACAATATAAGAGCACTTACACCAAGTTTGAAGACAAAATATGCTAAAATCACAAATGTGCAGTAAAGTACTTTTACTCATTTTACTCCAAGCAGTAAAGAGTTCCAACTGAGCAAAATTGAGATGAACTCAGATTAGGATTGTCTTTATGGCCAAACTAAAATTACCCGAACCAACCAAAGTAACATTGATTAATGGCTAGTTCATTTGGCATCTTCACCTATAAAAGTCAGATTTTGCACCCGCAGAATTCGTTGAAATTCCCTTAGAATTAGCAATAAAATAGATTTCAACTCAATAGTTTTTTTTAAAACCCATGAACAAAATTATACAGTTGTTTCGCAACAAAACTGGAACAGAATTGTTTGTCTCTTAAGAGCTATCTGATCCCATCCAAGTTTACAGCTTATCCCACACATTTCAAATGGGACAACCTCAAAGATTTTTTTACAACGACCAAAACAAAATGTTTTCAAATGGACAATTTTCAATTTTCTTTGAACTCCAAACAGCATATGGTCAAATGAATAATTTCTGATTTTCCCAACTCTAAGCCGCAACAAAGAAATAAACAAAATCTAGTCCCAATACATTTTGACTCTAGCCACTCTATTTAAGTACAATAGATAAAACACTTAAAGCATCAAATAGTACAATAGATAAAACACTTAAAGCATCAAATAATAGCCAGAAATTGGACCAACTTTTAGCAAATGAACAGGTTCCAAACCTCTAGAATTTCCCAGAAATAACCCTCTATAACTCACCAAACAGCGCACGAAAGTAAAGACAACCAAGGCAACAACCAACAATTAAAACTACCAACCCAGTCACAATTTAAAAGCGAATATAGTAGTACAACAGAAACCAGGGTAGCACATACGCACTGTACAGCAAATGAAATTGACTTGATTTCTAGTAGCTGAACCACAATATAGAAACAACCTTTATACAATTTATCTAGACAGGAATCAAACCCCTGGTTTAATCCAACTAACCGAAGCCAACAGGGAATATGTTTCCTAATAAACTCGAAACCTAAAACATATTTAGTCCCAAGTAAGTTCTATATTCAACAAATATATAAGATTCGAATGTCTTGCCTTATCAAAGTCACAAATTCGCGTTAATAGTGACAGTTTGGTGCTCCAAATACCTTTGCCCTATTTGGAATTTTTTTGCGCTCTCCCTGGATTGCTTCTTCGAAATTGTTCTGTTTTTTCTTCTTCTTCTCTTTTCTGCCTCCCTTTTCCTCTGCCTTTTTTTTGCTAGCTTGTTATCTCCATTTATAGCCCAAAACCAGATTCGAATGTCTTTACTATGCTCCTTACTTCACCTGAAAACAAACTCTCCTTCTTATCCTCTGCTGCACGATCGATATGAGCTAGCGATGGGAAAGAGCACCAGTGCCATCAAAGTCCACAAAATCGGCCATAGGAGGTAACCCGAGGATGATAACACTGAAGATATCTTACACATTTAATGAACCAAGATATTTCAGCTGAGGATAAGGGCAAGTCCGGGGAGTAAACTGGATTATGGACGAAGAACCGAGGAGCTTCTAGAAATTGCAAGACGTGGATGAATCTGGGAGATGATGAGGGAATCATGGGGTGATCGTGAACGGTAAGGAGATGAGGAAGCAAATTGCAATAAACACCAACAAGGAAACCACGGCCAAGGCATCAGAGGCAGCTACAATTGAGAAGGTCCAGTTGGGTCAAGGGTGAGCTAAATGGACCGGGTTATGGGCTTAGGTTAGCTTGTGTGAAGATGGACCGGCTTGTGAGGTTTGGGGCAGAAGGAATTGGATGCTGGGCTAGACTTTGTGTGTTGAAAAACAAAAGGATGGGGCTTCCATTTTTGTCATTTTCTTTTATATTCCTTTTTCTTTTTCCTTAAAATTGTAATTTTATATTCTTGTATTTTGTTTTTTCAGTTTTTTTATTTTTACTATTTTTTCCCTATTTTACATCTTTTGTCAAATACTGCCCATTTTCTCTAATTTTTGTATTTCCTTAATTTTTTATAAAATTTTTATTTTTCAAGAATTTAAAATTCTACCTAAACAAAATTAAGTGTTTACAATGTTCTCTCTAATGGTTTTCGTTGTTTTTTTTATTCTTGAGCATATTTTGATGTTTTAAAATGGTTTATGTGCGGTAGATTTATTGGAGACTTCAACACTGGCATCCGTGTGAGTCCTAAGGACCAATTCTGGCTTGTGTTGTCAAAGCGTCAAGTAATGAGTGGATATTAAGCATTGTGGCATCTTTTATTCTTCAAAATATTTTCTTTCATTGCATTTTCATTTACTTGCAAATACTCGATTTTGGAACTAGATTTATTGAAATATCCTAATGGTGTCTCAAACTATAGTTTACAAAAACCCAGTCATTACGTTTTATCACTTGTTATTGGCATTTCATAATGGTACTTATACTAAAACAATGTCATTGGGAAACATGACCTTTGATTCTCTTTGGAAATATGTTGAATTTTGGCTTGGAATGATAATGTTGACATTGGTAAGATGATGGATATCGCACTTGAAATGTTTCATTGCTATGATGCTCATTTTATGGTGAAACGGAAACTTAAATTTATGAATCTCTCTCAATACTAGTGAATGATCTTTATGATAATATTTTGAGATAAAAACCACTACAAGAAAAACTGTTTTTTCTCATGGATAATTTCCATGAGAAATAACAAAATTTCCAGGACATTCTCACGGATACTAAGCCATGAAATTTTTGATATCTTGACCACGGTTTTGCTTAGGAATAATCTATCGTGAGAAATATTCTCATAGACATGAGCCATGAGAATATGCATTTTACCCGTGAGAATAGATAGACATAGCTCGTGAGAGAAACCCACACAATTCTTATGGAACATCGCATAGACTAGAGTGTGTGAAAATATCAAATAGAAAACAAATTTTATTTTTTCTGTTCTCACAGGCTTAAGCTGTGAGAATTGGTAAAAAATTTTAATTAATTAATTAATAAAATTTGTAATTTAAGTAATTCAAATTTATAAAATAAATAAATAAATTTAGAAAAATTATTAAAAATAAATAATAAATTTAAATAATTTAACCATGTAAATAAATATATAAATAATTTTATTTATTTAAATTAAATAACATGTAAACTTTAATAAACAATTTAAATGTATAACAAAAAAAATTAACCAAATAAGATTAAATCAATATGATTTAAATTCGAATGTAATGAAAATTGTTAAAAATAAAATTCAAATGTAATGTAAAATTGTTAAAAATTAAATACATTAATCATCATGACCATCTAACTCAAACTTAGTGTTAATGCAATCATAAGGAGGGGACTGGCGATCATCGGGAGGGGGAGGATAGAAGTTGCAAGGCTACTGACTATTTGTCTGACCATGCTTTGCAGCTCCTCATTTAGTTGGACCTGCTATTCCTAGAGTCGCTCTTCGACCCAGCTCATGACCATGTTCATTAAAAATGTCTAGCAACTTGGGTGGATGACAGCGATGGTTGGCTTGAGTAATGTTTGCCGACCACATGAGCCTTAAATCTCATCCCATAAATCCACCCCTTTTTGTTCATTCCACTGACAACATCCGTTCACATATGGGTGTCATCGATGAAAGAACCAACGAATTCCTGAGTTTAGGCTCTGCACTCCTCTAAAGATTTCTGCAATGGTTAAAACATAATTGTGAGAAATAATTTGAATCACAATTAAAAGAAAACCTATAATGTTGAAGTTTAATAAAATTTAACTCACGTAAGTTTGCTTAGCGTGTGGATGGACCCAACCCTTGCTCTCACTATACTGAATATGCAGGGAGACCTCAGCAGCGTCAGCCGGCCTACCCAACTCTTTTGACTACAAACAATGAATTAAAGTATTATAATTTAAAAAGTAGAAAGTTATAAATTAATAAAACTTACTAGCCTCCTTTATGCATGGAGACAGAGAGGCTTCCACCTCGATGGATAATGCCTTCACTCTTACATCGGTTCGCCTTGTTTCGAGCCGAGTCAGCCTTGAACTCGTCGGACACCTAATACTCAAATAGCTGGGCCTTTATAGCTTGCTCCATTCCAATGCCTTGCGACTTCTCTATCCAAATGTATCTATGGGCAGCTCGGATGCTGCTAGAGCACTTCACATCCCCATCCTATGCATCTAAACTTACTTCTCAGGTTTCCATATATACTTTGCCTACATTAGAAACAATAGAGTTAGAGAAATAACCATTAAAATGAAGTTAATGGAATAAAAAACGTGCAAGCTTGATAATGCCTTAAATAGGTTCCACTAATAATCCCTCACCTCATGGGGAGTCTTTTTAAAGCCACGATAGGCCTCTTGATAGTGTAATTTGTAAATAAAATATAGTGTACTCACAGCTTTATGCAGGTCAAATCAGAGGGGAAAAATGTTAAATTTGGTATAGGAAACGATTGTTATATTTTTATTAATTATTAGATAAAGTTTAATAAGTGTACTTACTCGTCCCTACTTGTAGTTAACCAGGTGCGTCCATCGGTGTGCACGGTGCTAGACAAGGGATAGGTGGATGAGAAGCTGAGACTTGCCTGGGAGGCAGTTGTCCACAATGTCGTTGTGTCTAGGGAAGGCGAACTAGATTCGTGCCAGTGCCCAACCCGGGTTGGGCATGAATCGGCACAGGTCAACTTCAATATTAGAGGAGCCAGTAACAACCTTCTCCTTATCATTCCTTTTGGAGGACCCAAAACCAATCCATACTTGACATACCTAATATTTAACCACAAAATATATCTATAAGTGAAATCTAAATACTTAATTTTATTTCATATTTGATGATATTTATAAAAAAATTATTATTATTATGTTTGTGTGTCATTATTCTACTGAATATATTTTTATTAATTAATAGTTAAAGTAATAAATTTTTATTTTCTAAGTATCTTTAAAGTACACTTGATAATTTTATTATCTATTTAATGATATTTATAAATATTTCTTAAATTTATTATAATTATATTGTGCGTGATTTACTTGATTATATTTTTATTAATTATTAATTAAATTAATATATATTTTTAAGTAATTTTAATTTATATTTTATAATTTTATTTTATTTAGTTATAATTTTATATATTTTATTTATTTATAATGATTATATTTGTGTGTGATGTAATTAATTATATTTTTATTACTTATTAGTTAAAGTTACATATTTTTATTTTATAATTATACTTGATAATTTTATTTGATATTTAATTATAATTTTAAACATTATTTAAATATTTTATGATTATATTTGTGTGTCATTTAATATTACATTTTTATTAATTATTAATTAAAGTATTGTAATTCAATAATTTAAGTATTTTTAAATTATACTTGATAATTTTATTTAAACTTTAGCTATTTTTAAATATTATTTTAATTTATTATGATTATATTTGTGTATCATCTAACGGATTATGTTTGTCATTTAACTATTGTAAAAATAGAATCTTTTATTTTTTTTTTATCTCTCGCTTTTGAGATATTTGAATATGCTAAAAGCATTTTTATTTGGAAGAGAGAGCTAGATAATTTCCTAAGTAAAGTTAATTTATGGTTAATCACTAACATGATTTAAAGTAATTACTTTATTTGATATTTAATGATATTTATAAATAATTTTTTAATTTATATAATTATATTTGTGTGTGATTTCACCAGAAATAACTTTCAGAAAGAGAGCTAGATGGCTATTTCACCAGTCGTCACGTTGTGACAATGTTTTAACCATAAATGAATTCAGTAATCTTGTTTTCACCCTATACTTTTCAAAAACTGACATTTGTACCTCAAAAGATGTAATAATCTCATTTTGTCCCATTATTTTCATAAAATTTCATTTTGCCCCACTATTTTCACAATTTCATTTTTGCCCCAATATTCTCATAAATTTCATTCTTATCCCAATATTTTCAAAAATTTCCTTGTGGCCCCAAATATTGCAAAAGATTTCAGTTTTGTTCCAAAACCTCGTAAGATTGGATTTTAATAAAATACTAATTTTCCTTTTCTTTGAACATTATGTAGTTCTTCCATTTTGTCAAGGTTTATGTGAAAATTTAATTTCTCATATTATCTTATCTCTTTCCATAGGCATTCAGTGGAGGTACATACTCTTCAATGTCCTAATATTCATAGGCTTTTAGTGGAGGTTATCTTCCCCAATGTCCTAATATTCATAGGCTTTCAGTGGAGGTTTGTCCTTGCCAAATGTCCTAGCTCTTTTTTAGGCTTTAAGTGGAAGTTTAACTTCCCCTAATGTCTTAATATTCCTAGGCAAGAGATCATACATCTCACCTAATTGATTTAACAAAATATTTCGATCTACGTTGACATTGATTCCTTTTGTGATACGTAGGCACTTACTTGGTAATGCAAGTCTAGTTCATTTCTTTTTTTATCTTTTATCACCATATTAATAAAAGGGGATAATCAAAATACATTAAATCTTTTTTTAAGCACAAACAATATAGGGTAACCATCCTTAGGGATGGAGGTTGTGGGGTGCCTAACACCTTCCCTACACGTAATTAGACTCTCGAACCCTTCCTCTAGTTCCAAGGGCTAATTTTCCTTTCTTTTTTAAGGATCCCAATTATCCTTCTAATTAATTGGTAGCGATTCTATTTTTTCTCTGCATTTTCTCTTACGTGCTTAAAGTCATAAAATGATGGCTTTTCACCGGCCTTCACATTGTGACAAGATCACATGACGAATTTTTGTTTCAATGAAATGCTATGTAAGCACTCCCAAAGCAATTCAACTCCTAATTAAAGGCTGCAAGAAGATGTCAATTTTGTTTTTTGACTTATGTGGGCTAGTAATAATCAATGTTAAGAACATGTACTCGCTTTGCATACCCATGCAAGGAGATAGATTGTAAGGAGTAATGATCACAGGCCAATAAGAATATGTCTTGGCATTCATTTCGAATCAACTCAAACCATCTGTACACAAACCAAACTTAATATTCATTGCATCTAGAGTGAAATCAGGGTAAACATGATCAAAATGCTTCTATGCCTCTCCATTTGATGGATGCGACAGCACCCCTGACTCACATGAGTATTCCCGATGTCGTCTCATGTCACTCGCATATGCATTAGATGCAAAAAGTCTTTGCAGTCTGGGAATGATGGGCAAATACTATATCTATTTTTTTGGAACATCCTGAACCTTCCTTTTACCAACTTTTGACTGTCTGAATTGTGTTACACCACAAAATCAACACTATCTAGCATTTTCTTCATCGCCATGATACAATATGCATCCTTGCAGACAATAGTAAATCTTCTTATACTCACAACCAAGTTTAGAAACCAATTTCTTAATGTGCTACAAATTTGTAAGCATATAATGACTGCTTGACAGTATATCACTTATGAGTGTGATAAACTAATACATATATGCCATCGTAATGTTATAATATGACTTGATACTCAACAATCTAATAGTTATTGAAATGACAGAGCGTGTCTCACATCCATCCCATAATGGAAACTGTGCAGCGCTCAACATATCATAAAACTTGGCCAAATCTTCAATAGGATCCTCTTCCACTCTACAGTAGCACTCCCTTTCAAAAGATGGCCTATAAGCATCCATAACCATTTGTTCGTACAATTGGAAATATTGGGTCATAGCCTCTACCACAACTAGTTGGGGTAACGATGGTAGGGTCTTTCAACGATACACCTAATAATAGTAATTATCTATAAAACCTTTCTTATATAGATGTATCCTTACATCATCATGTGTTTGATACTTTCGACATTTACATTTAGCACATGGGCATCTAAACATCCCTCCAAATTCAGTACAGACATTAAGTGTAAAAGTAAATTAAACAAATTCCTCAACACCCTTGCAAAACTTAGGTGTAACAACACTCTTATTGTTGGGATACAATATATTATTCATCCAACAACAATACTCAGGGATCTCCATATTCCTTCAACATTCAACAATAATTAAAAAATAGTTACATAACAAACATCCATCAAATCATATTATTGACTAGAAAAAATAAAAATATTTATACAAATGTGAACAATAGCATACATAGTTTTATTTATTAAATTAACCTCTAAACATCATAAAATTTAAATTCATTCAAAAGTATTCCAAAAAATATGAAAAAAATTCATTCAAATACTCTACATCCATCATATAACAAAAGCTCCAAATAAATTTACCAAATTATAAACAATATCTAATTTATTAATTAATCTCTAAACACCACAACATTGAAATTCACCCAAAGTAATTCCTAAAAATATCCAAACACTCTACATTTATCATATAACAAAAGCCATAAAAAAATTTTAACAACAAAATTCTATATATACTCCAATTGCAACATTTCAATTTGGATTTCAATATAACTATTACACATCAAACTAAACCATAAACTAATTCTATACACTATCAAATACCTATTTACCGACAACATATATTTACGCAAAACTAAAAACAACCAAAAACTAACCCATAAGTCTAAAATTTAAGAAGAAAATTCAAAGAAAAAAAAAAGGCAAAACTTTGGCCAACCTCAACTCTAAAGCTTCGAATGGAGGTAGGAGATGGACCAAATACAACTTCACCTACTAGAAAATGCCCAAAAGTGGCTTAAGAGTCGAGTTGGACAGAGAAACTGTAGAGAAAACGCGTTTTACATAAAGGAAAATGTTAAAAACTAAAATGGGAGGAGAGGGAGGGTTAGATGTCATATTTTCAGATTTCTCATGAAATTTCTCATAGATTATTGTCAGTGAGAATGATTCTCACGGACATAATCAGTGAGAAGTGATAACAAAACATTGCGTTTCAATTATTATACTGTTCTCATGAAACATATTCGTGAGAATTAGTCTCATAGGCAATATTCAGTGAGATATTCGGTGAGAACATATACACGCCAAGTGGCGCAAGTTGATTCTCACTGATGTTCCCACGGCATTCTCACGAACTTTCTCACAGATGCTTTGTTTGCGAGAACTTCCGTGAGAATAAATTGTTCTGCCAGAAGATCATGAGAACGTTAGTGAGAAAATTCGTGTTTTCTTAGTGCAGCATAGCTAAGAGAAGAGAATGCAGATCTAGTAAACATTAGAGAAAGAGAAAAACAGCTACAAATCAATACGTCTACCTCATTTGACATATTCCTTGATCTTTAATGACGATCCTTTTATGCCTAGAACTATTTTTATATATATAAGGATTAAGTTTCACCAAAAGGGGACAGTATTGGTTCTCATACATTATGCTCCTGCAACCTTTACCAATTTCACCACCATTTATTACAATTCAAAAACTACAATATTTAAGTCCAAACTCAAAACAAGAGACAGATCCAAGCAACATCTTCAGCTAGAATAGAAAAGGAAGAAATACTCAACAAAATCTAAGCTTAATATAGCCCATACAAAACTCTTAACCACAACAATAACATCAGCATTAGAATGCTCTGTATATGAAATAAAACCAACACACACACACACACAACATCTATATTAATATATATGCTTTTAATGTGACGCTTCACTAACATATTAAATTTATCATAAAATTTTTCTTTATTATTTCTTTAAAATGTGTTCATAAATGATTATAAATAATAAAAATACCCTTAACAGCTTAAGCCTCCTACTTGACTAATAAAATATATAATAATATATTATTACATTTGAATACATAATAAAAAAAATATTAATAATAGAAAGTACAAATAATTTTTGTAATATTATATTAGTTAAAAATGAATAAATTTTAAAAATAATATATATTTAAAAGTTTGAAAAAAAATGTGATTAATTCGATATGTTAAAACTTAAATAATTATTGAATATTAACTTATCGTTTATATATGAATAATATATAAATATACTGATATGATACTCGTAAACAAAATAGTAATGCGATTTAGTGGAAACTATATATGACATTGCATCCTTTACGAGGTGGCTATGAATCCCACCTCTTGAACGCCCAAAAAAAATACTACTTATCCAAAGCATCATATTTCTTTTCTTTTAGTGTAAATTAACACTTGAAATAAGAAAAAAAAAAGTAGTGAACTATTATTTTGATCATGGAAAAAAATTATTGATTCTTAATTTTATAATTAAAGAAATTATTTAATTATTCTTCCATGCAAAGTATTTAATAGATTAATTCAATTCGTTAATAATATTTTTTTTTCATAATATACATTAAACAATTAAATTAAACAATTTGAATAGGTCCAATTAAAAATTTAAAAATATTTAGATTATCAAAATAATAATTCAGAAAAAGAAAAAGACTCTTTCTGAAAGAGTAGAGAAATTAAACATTTGGATGACAAAAGCAACAGAAAAGCATAGTAATACAAAATCTGACTTTAAAATATTAAAATTTGAAACAATTGTACAGAAGCCCATGTCAAAATATGGAAATTTCAAGAAAAGTAACCATAATAATATAAGCTAGGGAGCAAAAACAGCAAGGAGTAAGATTTGCAAGTTAGCATAGATCTGACATATCCGCCACCAAAAAACCAAGCTGTCCTCTCAAAATGAAACCTTATCAGAGGAACCAATCTAGTGCCTCTAAGTTCTAACTCTGTTTTTGCTTTTGCTGTTATCTCCAAATTTTCCTCCGTTTCTCTCAGCCATTCCCTAAATCCCTTTGCAAAAGCAGATCCATTCTTCCAAAACGAGTATAAATTACAGAAAAAATAGCTTTAAAGGGCGCCTGATCTTTAGTTCAAATCAACTCACATAAATTTATATTTTCTCCTCTTTCTCTCTCTAAAATATAAAATGAAATATCAAAACTGGATTATATAAAAATAAAAATAAAAATTACAAAGAAATATATATTTGTGTGATTAATTAAACATGTTGCTCTCTGTTCTCCACGCATCCTCTTAATTTGCTCTTAAGAAATTTGCTTAATATTATGAAGTTTTCAAAATATAATTATAAAATAAAATAATATTAGTTATATATATTTTTTATAATTCTCACTTGATTACATTTAAGTTCATGTTATTATGCAAAAATTAAAATCAATTTTTTTTATAAAGAATTAAAACCAATTGATTCAGTTTAAACACTTGGAGAAAAGAATATGAAATTAATATTAGTCAATTATTAAAAAACAAATTGGACAAATATAAAACAAATGCAATAGGGTAAGAAAAACATTAGAAATGCCATAAATGAAATATATTAACCCATGCCAAGGCACAGCCACCATCGGCATAAACTTCGAAGCTTTACCATTGCCAACCATCGCCACCATGAACGGAGAAGATAGATCCGGCTACCGTGTTCTTCAACCCACGACGCGATCCTCACAGGTTAATTCGTTTTCCTCCTTTATTACATGTAGTTCAAGATTTTGATGAATGGTTATGGGTTTATTATTCTCGGATTAGGATCACAGAAATTTGGAACACCGACAAAGGCAACAAATTAAAATATGTAGTTAACAGTATTTGAACTACCTCGACACCCTTTTTAGTAGTATGCAGTAACTAAAATTGCTGTCTTTAGGGAACTGTAATATGCATAGACACGTAATATTCATTCACAGGTAAATTCGTTTTCCTCCTTTTCATGATTTTTAGGTTTTACTTTCCTTTGGCCCTCCCAATTTCAACACAGCACCATGCAATTAAAGTTTAGTTGAGTTTATGTTTCTATCAAAATGCTAAAAACTTTAGAAATAGCTTGTCAAGTTCCCATGCCCGCACAATCATTTCATAGTTACCTGCTTCTTCTTGTCTGTCTCTTTAGAAAGCTCTAATAATTGGAATGTTTAGTTGAATAGTGGAAAGTGTGAATGAGATGGTGAGGTGGAGATGGTTAATGCTGTGCTATAAGCTTTGTCTATCTGGTTCGATAATCTGGAATATATGTATTTTCAAACATTCTTTTGCCATCCATACTCCCTCCTTCCTTACTAAAAAAATTAAGAGATAAAATTGAAACTTGGTAAAAAGTTAAGCGGCAAAAATTATACTTTAGTCAAATTAATATTAATTAATTATTAAAAAATAATTTGGACTCAAACTTTCTATTTAGGCATGATATTGACTCAAACTTCTAGACCGCTCTCAGGTCAAACTTGTTTTCAAAACTTTTAATATAACTCAAGTTTGATTAAATGATTATGATGGTAATGATAGTGACGTGGAGCGACGATTCGTTGAATCATAATATTGAATTTAAACAAAAATTGGACATGGTTTCTTTACTTATTTTTGTGAAAAACTTTTGCTTAAAAATTGAAGTAAAATTTAGGTTGTTCAAATTTTTTATTTTCTAGCAAAACAAACGTTAGAAATTTTTTATGTCAGTAAAATAATTTTTTAACCAAAAAAAAAAAGAACAGAGCCTTGGAGTAAAATACTTCAACTTCTTTTCTATTTTGTTGATCTTACACATACTTCTTTTCTATATATATATATATATATATATAGCATTTCTCCTCTGTTCCAATTTTCTATGGTGATCTACCTTTGAATGGTGGTGTGATAAATCATGGAGTAAGGTTATATAAGCTATACCTTTTTGCAAAAAAAGTTGCACCCACTTTGGCATCCTGAGGAATTATTACAGATTATAGATTTGGGCAATGAGTTTTTTTCTTGTTCGATTTGATAATAATAATGATTGAGTTTGTGTTATTCGGTGACCCATGGCTTATCTTTGACCACTATCTCACAATAAGAATATAGACACCAAATTTCGATCCAAGGACGGCAAGTTTGGAATGAGTTGCAGCCTGGATTAGACTCCCTCAGCTGGTAATTGAATACTTTGATAAATATTCCTTGAGAAGTTCAGAGATATGATCGGAAAAGCTCTTAAGATAGATACTATTACGGCAGCACATATAAGGGGATAAGATATTCCTTGAATACTTCGTTCTCTCCTTGCAATCTTATGTTGGTTTCATCACACACAAAAAAAGTAAATTTAAACTACCTAAGCTTTGATTTTTTGGGTGGGCCAAGGTACCTATTACTCTTCAGTATATGGGCCTGGATCAAGCCCCAAATAGGATACTGTGTCTGATTTCATAGTGGCATTTTTATTTCTTCCTTATTATTTTATTTTATCTCAATCAACGTATAAAAATGTTTGACTTCGTTTGGTGTAACATAAGACCAAATAGTAATATATATATAAAAATGTTTGATAAGATAAGGCCTGATAGTATAAAATATTTATACAACAAAATGTTTGGTACCACATTATATAATAAGTTGGCCTGTATAATTTTATTTAATCATGCATTTTTGTTTCAATTGTACAAGACAATATAGGATACAAAGTTACTATTTAGACAAATAACCTTTAAAATAAAAATATATTATGACACTTTTTTAATTATTTTTAAATTAAAAACTTTAACCAAATGTTTTTTAATCATCCTTTATAGTTTTTTAAATTTTATTAGAAAAAATAAGTTATAAGTAAAAATTATGTCAAACCCACAGAAAATATATATATAATTATATATATTTGTAAAAAAATTATCATACATATCAATTTATTTTTAACGAGATATTTTTTTTATTAGACTCTTCTTTTTATTCTTGTAATTTATTTCAAATTTTAATTTAATTCTTAATTTTTTTAATCAGCCAGATTGTTTTTGTTGTACTATTTTTTAAAATATATATTATAGTGTAATTATTTTTTTTTATTTTTAAAATTTATATTATGTACATGTCTTTTATACTTTTTAAGCATATTTTTTAAATTGCATCTCCTTTCATATACATTTATATCTTTTACTATATATTTTTTTAAAAAAAAAAGCATATTTAGGAAAAGATTATCTAATTATTTATTTGTTATACATTTTAGGCTTATCTAGCCTAATCAAGTTATCTTTAGGCCTAATTGAATTACAAAATTAATACTAAATGAATTAACTAAATAAATTTATATAATTAAATATGTACACTAAATTTACATAATTAAACTTTATTAGGGGTGTCAATTACGGTCGAGCTCAACAGGCTAACCAACGAGTTGAGAACCAAAAAAATAAGCCTTAAAAAATTAAAGTCATTTTTGGCTCGGCTCGTTTGAGGCCGGACTCTACAAAGCTTAATCCTTGACGGGTTGAGTTGAGTACTGTAAGGCTTTTTCTGTTTTTTTCAAAACCTCTTCATTTTTAAGTTTTAATTTTTTCTTTCTCACTTCTAACTTATTTCATACTTGTATGAAAAATTGAGTGTTTGTTGAAGGATGTATCTGATGTAAGTTTTTAATTTTTTAAATCTTTGTATATTTTAATTTATGTTATCTTTTTAATAGAGTGTAATATAAGTTATATAACTAATTTGTTAATTGAATTTATTTATCATTGTGCTTGAAATGATATAGGACTATTAGGAGTATGTATTATTTAAGAGCCAATATGTGAAAAATAATTAGAAGACTCAATTATATCTTTATTTAGATGAGTCAAAACTTAAACTTCATTTTTTTTAAAGATTTAGATATTTTGTAATATTAGAAGGATCATAAACATTGATTTCCAAAACTATCAAGGATAACATATAATCAACTATATATTCAAATCACTATCGTGGTTAATTAATTAGCTTTTAGCATTGGTGCACATGTACCCGTAATTGATTACATGATTTTGTTCATAATGATAAGCTTATTAACTTAACTTGTTCAATTTTTTTTATTGTTACTAACTTTTATCATAATTTATGTTTTATAAATGAAAAAAGAACATGATAATTCAACAATTGTATAAATTTATCTAAGTAATATTCAAATATAATTATCAATAATGATTAATTAATTCTTTTAATTTTAATTTTATGCTATTGTCTTTGAATTTTTTGAAAATTAATGATGGATTATTTTTTTGTTATATATAAAAATTTTACGTAATTATAATATATTTTTTTTAATTTTTTAATATCTTAATCCTTTAAAGACATTTTAATCCTACAACCCTATAAAATTAGGGTTAAGTTAAATTTTATAGACCCTTCTAAAAAATAATTTTTTAAACTTGCCTCATTTAGAACTGACCCGTCAACAACTAATTCTTGGCAAATTGAATTAACCTTAATTCACATCCCTAAACTTGATGAGGCGCATTAAATGCCTAATTGGTCATAAGTATATTGCTCAACTATCCACTTGGTGGATAAGATGCCTAACCTTTTCGTCGCCTATAACTCCGTGGACCCAATTTGGTAGTTCATAAACTCGACTGCTAGTCTGCTAGATTCATGGTTCAGTTTCCCTCACACCTATATGATTTTTGTTTTATAATAAAGTAATACGGCGACTCTTTAAAATATCTTTTGCTATATTATATTATAAATTTTTTTAGTATAATACAAATTATATTTAATTATAATTATTTTCATTTATATTTTATTTTATTCTATAAATATTATAAGTTACTTAAATATTTATTTTATTCTAATTAAACTATTTATTGTAATATAATTAATATTTATAAATATAATATAGCCTGAAGTGTGATAGTTTGATATTAACTAAAGTACTATTAATGATTTCATCTAATTATAAAATTATCACATTGAAAACAAGTATTCTCAAAATACTATTTTTGAAAACATGTTAAGAGTTGTTTCCTGTGTTTTTAGAACAATAATTTTAAGAAAAATTTTAATAGGCACCCCTCAAAAACACCTTTACCAAACATGTATTTTGATTTTTTTTTCGTTTTTGTTTTAGTGTTTCTTGTTTTTTTTAAAAAGTAATTATACGATGACTGTTTAGAAAAAAGGTTCACAAAATATTTTTTTATATATATATACTTAAGAATCTGAATTTCTTGCATATGAATATTGCTAGAGGCAAATAGAATATTCCTCTTTTAAGTTGAAGAAAGTTCAAAAGAAAAAAAAAAGGGTAAGGAATGAGTTACATTATTATTACTTTTAACTAGATTTTGACCCGTTCAGTATAGGGGCATTGGATATAATAAGTTAAAAACAAAATTTAAAACATATAAAAGATAACAATTATAATATTCATTATAAAAAAATTGCCATTATGGAAAATTTCACTAACTTAATACATAGATTGCTAAATTCATTCTAAAAAACAAAACTATAACAATATATATATATATAAAATATATGTGCCGATTTAAGGTACGAGAGTAGCTAGCTTTTGCTTCTTTTGTAGTATTGTTAATGTCCATGAGGAAAATAGTTGTGAAAAGATGCAATTTCTAATGAAAAAATTGTCATGAAAATTAAAAGGAGTTGGGAATTGGTAAAGGGCTTCTATGGTGAGAAGGAGAATTGAAGATTTTATGGCATGTTCATGTGTTCTTAAAAAAATATATCTTTTATAGAAGGAAAAATTGGTTTTGCAAAAAAAAGGTATTTTGGTATAAGGAAAAACTGTTGTGTGTTCAAATGCAGTAAATGAGAGTCATTTTTGAATAAGAAAATACTTGATAAAATTATTGAAAACGGCATACAGAAGAGTTTTTTTTTTTGTGTTTGGGTAAAAAAATACTTTTAATATAAAATTTTTAGAAATTAGAATTATTTGATTAAAATAACAAAAATTTTAAAATAATAACTTTTAGTTAAACATTGTTATGAAATTTAGAATTATAATACTATAAAAATTTAAATTTTTAACTATAATATGATAACATTTAGAATTATGAAATTACAAATAATCAAGTTTTGGATTGACAATGGTTTACAAAATAAATTAGTTTTGTAATACAACTAATAAATAATCATAATCATAAAAGAAATTATTTTTTCTTAAGCATATGTATGAATTCAAAATATTTGCTAGTTAATTTGTAACAATGTCTTGTTTTTATACAACTTTTTTAGTCAAGTGGAGCATATATTCTTGTTTTAAAATAACCCAAATACCTTTAACATCATTTGAAAAAAAAACTCAATTTTAAATAAATACAAAGTGCAGGACTAAGTAGCAAATTTAAGAATTTAGGAAATTTCAAGTTGGTCCTTTAGCATTAAAATCCCTAGAAAACAGAAAATCCCCTACTTTGTTTCTACAAAAAGTTTCCGGCACCTCTTTTCTTCGGAAAGAAATTGAGTGCTCTTGGGAGTATCATATTCCCGTCGCATGATGAGGCCACATGGCGCTCATCGTACGGTGGGAGTATGATACTCTCGGATGTACAGTAAATGCACTCCTTTTCTTCTCTCCACCCGAGTTTCTCATATCTCTCTCGTTCTGCTGTGCAGCAAACCTCCTTCGCCGTCTGCCATCTCGTTCGTTGCCAGCCACCACTGCTACTGGCTGCTAGCTCGCCGTCTTGGTCTGCTAATGCTGGTTGGGTTGAATGTTTCGTGGTGGCTAGAAAACCCTCTGTTGGTGACATTTTGGGGTGACAGAAAGTTGGGTTTTCTGCAAAAAATTTCCAGCCAAATCAAGTTTGTGATAGATTAGCTTCATTTGTTTTAAACTGAACAATGCTTTGTGGGTACTGGTAATTTGGATTCTAGGCTGTCAGGTAATTCCCATCTATTGTTCATGGATTCTTGATACTTTTTTGTTTCAATTGTACTCTCTTACACTCTTGCCTTTCCACCTTCAAATTTTTAGGAATAAAAGATTAGATAAATGACCCATGTGAAAATCAATATAGAAGCATTGCTATTTTAGGCTTGGGAAATTATAAAATTTAAATTTGGGGAAAAAGAGTGTTTTCAAAAAAAAAAAAGTTACAGTGAAGTTGGGTTAAGAAAAAAAAAATAAAGGTAGATATTTTTCTAGAGAAAATTTCAAGCATAATTCTTTTGTATTTGATAATCCTTCTGTTTTCACTAATTAAATCATAGATAATAGCAAGCATTGGCAATTATCTGACTTGGAAACTTATAGATAGGAAAAGAAAGTTTTGTGGGTGCTTTGTGAATAATTTAAAAAGTAGAATTTGATACTAGTTGGAATGATAAAGTGTGAAATGGTCATATTAGAATAAGATCTATTTGAATATGATTACTAAAATAATAATAAAGGAATTCTTAGATAAACATAGTATGGGAAGAACCTATATAGAGGTTATACCATTTAGGGGTATTAGTGAAAAAAAATCTGAGATACTAATGTATTATATATATAAATTTCACATTGAAAACAAACCCCTCGGAATCAAACGTGTATTGAAGCAAAGAAATTGTGGGACTTGAATACCGAGCCTTCAAATTTAACCTTGTGAGTGGCTTTTACTTACCCTTGGATGCTTGAATCTTTATATTTAAAATTTTTACTTATATGATATATTTATGGTTATGTGACAAATGATAGAAATATTATTTGGAAATGTCATGATGATGGAAAGAGGATTTGAGATATTATTATGGAATTGTTATTAAAGAGAAATTTAATAGTGGAAGTATTATGGCACTTTCTTGCAATTACTGGTACATGGAAGATTTCACTTCAGTGAGGGTAATTTATGAAAGCTCTGAAATTATTGAATTTAAATGTATTTTGGGATCTGTAGTTGATATGTGGTAGAACCACTAGGTGCCCCTAGGTTACAAGCTCTATTAGTTGAGGGCAATTCTTATTAGAGGGTAACCCCTGTCAGTGAATGCAGTTCCTAGTAAGGGGTTTGATTGTGGATTTGGATTTCCCTTCCGGTGAGGGCAGTTTCCAGAGGGTGAGTGATTGATGGTATGTTTGTCTTCAGTTAAGAGTAAATCTCGAAGGTGAGGATTGGACCACCACTTCAGTGAGGCAATTCCTGGAGATGGTTGGTTGGTTCTCAGTTTAGGGTCTCTCATAAAATCTTTATGGATCCTGGAATCATATAATTTAAAGGCAGTTTATTTTAAACAAGATCATGATATTAGACTTGTTTTCTCTTGATCATGAAATTTATAAATTTCCTACTTTAATAATCTTTATTTATATTATTTTGATTCCCAGAGTAATGTGTATTATTTTGACATCTACACTTTATGTGTTATCTCTTTGGGATATATTGAAACTATACTGTTTTCTAATATCTAGCAGCGGTAAAACACAATACTTTTGGGAAGTCAAGCATCTTTTGGTAAGTAATTGTTTCCACTCACTGAGTCTATATGACTCACGCTTGTAGTGCTACATTTTTTTTCATATAAGATTTACGTTGATAGCCAAGCCACAATTAAAACTTGATAATTTTTTTTGGGATGAATGGAGCAAGACTTGATGAAATGGACAGTTGGAATAGAGTTGCATATTATGTCATTATAATGTTGTTTGTATTTGCTTAATATTGTTAAGCAGTATTGTTTTATGTTTAGAGTTCTTTGTTGTTGTTGCACCATGGAAGCCATGATGTTTGTGTAGAGGGCCTGTCTACCCTGTTTGGTCATTTTTTTATATTCTTGAGATAGTCAATATTTTAGGGGGAACTCTGTCAATTTTTTCTTAGAAATGGAAAGCAAATGTTTCAGGTGTTGTTAAGTTAAATTGTGTTTGTTGTTGAATCTTGTGTTGTTCAAGATTATTGGATTACATGTCTTGAAGGCTGGTAGGATAATATCTATTTTGAACTATCTTATTCTAATGCCAAGAATTTTCTCATTGAACGTCCTGATCTATGTCCTGGAAAAAGTTTTAAAGCCAATGCTCTCTCTCTTTTGAATTTCAGATTATGGCTCATATTATTGGATCAACCATCCTACCAAGAACCAAATCTTTTGATGTTCTAAATAGAAGAGACTCATTATCTTATATTGTCTAGCAAAAAATTTGAAGATCAATCTATCCACTTGGATTCTTAAATATATGTTTCAAAGTGCAACTGATCTTGATTTATTAGGTAGTCTTCCTTATGGTATGCCTCTGACCAGAATTTTCAAATATTTTCATGTGCCGCTTCCTATTGAGAACCAAAGAAAGAAAATTACTCCTTATAATGCAAATCTATTTGGGTTCATGCACTATGTTCTTGTTAAAGGCAAGTGGGTTAGGAAGAGTGATACCATCCCTAAAGAATCTACTTCATCTTCCTCATCTTCATCCTTCTCTGGTCCTACCAATCCTTCATCTTCTAACAACCCTGAACAGCCATTTTCCCTACCCCTTGGACCTTTTCTTGCCTTAGAAGCACCCACACCTCATATTGAACAAGCTTTGAAAGCTTTACAACGTATATAAAACAAGATTGATAATCTTACTACTCAGCTTCAAGATCAATAGAGGAACTCTATGGTGATGACTTGTGTGTTTTAGATGAAATCTGATGAACTACAGCATTAACAAATTCAACAACAAGCTGACTTGGCTCAATTTCATCAAACTACCGAGAACATCCTTGCCCACGTCCTTCATCTCCTATCTTCTCATGGGTCATCATCACGTAGGGGCTAGCTTATCTTTTATATTTTTTTAGTTACTGGTTGTGTTTTATGTTGGATACTGTTTACTGGAACCTTTTACGAATGTCATTGCTCTCCCATGTTGGGTTATTTTTGTTGTGTGGTATCTCTTCTTGGGATTTACCTGGTGCATGTTTTCTTTCCAAATTGGTATGGTGGACCTTTACTGTCTACATACTTGTTTGTCTAACTTCTTTAAATTAAGCCCCTTATTTTAGTGCTATCAAAAAGTGCTGGACCTTTACTGTCTCACATATGAGGAGTAAGAAGATTAAATGTGAAATATAAGTGAATTGTAATCCTCTCCTCTTAAAGTGCTAGAGTAGTTAGGTAATCACTGAAAATTAACATGTATCATTTTGGTTTCCCTGCTTGTATAGAGTCCTATATTAGTCTATTTTTATAGCTGAGTCTTTTACAATAACGACTTATGACAATCACTTGGTGCATTTTTCTCCTTGTTGCCTTTGATTTTTGTCATCTGGTTTAAAAAGACAGAGATGCTAATGGTAGAACTGATCATGATTGGTTGAGTTTTATTTTTGTCAAATTTTAAAGGGTTTAAACTTGGAATTTAACAAATTTTTATATAAAATAAAGTCTTGTTCCTTAATCAATCTCTGATTAATAGTACAAAAGTTATTCAACTTCAGTTTCAAAGCCTCATTTTCATTTTATGTAAAATAGTTGATATTAGAAATTGGATAGACACATTATATTGAAAGATTGATCAATGAGTGGATAATCAGACATGATGCTTGCAGATTTATTTATAATTAGCACGTGTACAGCACTTTGATTTCTATATTTTTCTTTAGTTACATATTTGACAATCTTAGTTCAAATTGATGCCTCTAGAGCCTAAAACTAGTGTCTGGTCTATAGTTTTTGATTGGGAGAAGTCTGTAAATGACACGAACTTTAGCCTAGAATGCAGTACTGAACTGATGTGGGTTGAACCTATACCATTGTCTGAGCAAGTTGTTCTTTCCATATTTAGTAATCTGACAATTACCATTTATCCCATGTATCTTTGCAACATTTTACCCTTGTCATGATTGCCATTACTGCAAATTAGTTCTTAGAATTGAAGGGAATATACTGAACTGAAAATTCTTAATCTCTACTTCTAGTGAACCTTGTAATTTGTGGCTGATATTAAAAATGCTGCCTGCTAAGTAGAAGAACTTCAATTGCTCTTCCAAGTCAAAAAGAAAAAAAAAAAAGAGGTTTATAGCCATTGAACCATTAAGCTATTTATGAAAGTCAACTTGAAGGATGGCTACAAGCTTGTTTATTTCTTACTATTGTATTGCTAAGTTTCTTTGTTTGCAAAGGCTTTTTTCTAAGCACCTACTCTTAACATTTTTAATTAATTGATTCTTAATTAATTATGGCTTTCTTTATTTTTTTTATTTTATTTTAATTTTTTACAGGCGAAATATACTAAAATCAAGTTAGCTAGATTTTCTCAACTACATCCAATACTATTGAGAAGTCCTCTCAAGAGACTGCCATGTGGATAGAGGTTGTCGGTAGATTGTTTTGTTGGGGTAGATCAAAGGCAAGCTTAGTTGATGCCTCTATGACTCCATGAGTTGTGGCTCCACCCTCAACCCTCAATTTCAAGAAGAGTTAGACCGATGACGCATGGCAAGAAATTTCCAACAAGAGAAAGAATTTTTGTCCAGTTGATTTTTTCTACCACTCTATTTTGTTTTCACCAAATTAAGTTCTAACACCCTTTCATCAACATCATATATATGTCTTTCTCAATCAAATGTTAATGTTTATCTTTACTTGTTCCTTAGCTAAGAATTCCAAGAACTTAATCTTTAACTTTTCACAAATAAAAAATAAGTAGAGTGGGCAACTATAAATATTGTATTTTGTGTTGGCCTTTTAATTTTTTTTTTAAAAATAAAGAATTTCTTTTTAGATTTGAGTTTTAATAGAGTTTTAACATTTTATATTGAATTTTTATATTATTGCAAATCTTTTTTAAATATTGAATTTTAATTTGACCCTTGTTTTATTATTTTAGATTGAGTGTGGTTGAGTCAGATTTTAATCTAATTTTTAATAAAGTCATTTTGATTTCATATTTTATTTTAATTTGTTTAGATATCAAAATTAAAAATTTAGGAAAAAAAATATATAATGAAAACTTCTTCACCACCCTCACTCACGGACTCACACTTTCCTTGTGTCAAAATCACTCACATTAAATAAAAATTAAATTTGGCTACAAACAAAGTTATAAACCCCATTTTTATTTTTTGATTGAGCTTCTAAATAAATAAATAAATTATATATATATATAAAGGAAAATCAAAATTCTTTTAGCTCATCCTTCACGTAGAAGGAGACAAAAGGCCAGGACCTATGCCTTCATCGTCTTCCAAAAAGAGCTCTCCCATGTTCCATTTCTCTCATGCTCCAACCACCAGGAGGCCATTGAAGAAACCAACATCTTCTCCATTACCGAGAAGCACCAAAGAGCTTTTCCCTTTCCTCCTCCTTCTTCCTTCTCTCATACCAGACCACTCCAAAAAGCTTCACTTCCTCCATTACCAGAGTCCTACCCTTCCCCTATTTCTCTCGAAAAAATCTATCACCTTCGATACGTCCACCCCTTTTCTCTTGTTTCCCACAATATTTACCTCACAGATTGAGGGGAAGGTCGTCGGGGCTCACCAAGACCAACAACAACCGCCATATCACCTAAATTTAGAAGGAATTCACTGTCAAGGTAGCGCAGACCCATAAAGAATTTGGGGGTTGTCTTGCTCCAAGGAACCAGCACATCGTTCTTTGGATTTTGCACCTTGTCATTAGATTTTCCAAGCTTTCATCTCACCGGCAACGACACTACATGTTAAATTTTTGTTTTCAATTTATCAATTTGGGTTATTTTTCTTTTGTATCTAATTTGAATTGATCGGAATTTCAGCTCTGTTAGTTGTTCATTTTGGGTTTTCTTCCTTTGGAGCTTTCTATTCCAGATTCTATGCTTCTGTTTTAGGAGAATTTGATTTTGCAATTGATGAGAGACTTGCTTGTTTGGAAGTTTTGAGGATAATGAAATGCTGTAATGATTAATAAACTTTGGCGAGATGGAATGAAGAGGAGAGGGAGAGAAACACTATATTGATTGGATGTTAATGTTTCGGATGTTTCACATAAAAACGATGGTAAAGCCCTTCATATCTATGAGGCTGTTACTTCAAAAAATTATAAAAGATATTATGGGAACCAATAATTAAGAGAACTAAGTAATCTTTTTATTCATTCGAGTAATGGTGAAATATTTTTTTTTTAAAAAATGAGTTGTAATTATTTTTGAATTTCTTTTCTTAAACTAATGAGGAATATTTACAGAAATTAATCAAAATATATTGATAACTTTATTTATCAATACCATACTTTCATCCTAAAGGATGTGGTACCCACTCTCACACATGCATTCCAGAATTGTATTATTTAATTATTAATTAAAGTATTATTAAATTATTTAAATATACATAAAATAAATTTAGAACAATAACTAAAATAATTTTATTTTTTGCTCAAAAATTCATAAAAGAATATACTAAAACAATGTTATTTCAATACAAAAACATAAAATCGTTGATCTGATCCGATTTATTAGTCTTTGGCCAATTTTGATCAATTTTTGGTTTATTAATTTTTAAGAGTTAATTTGACTGGGCCACCAGGCGGTTTATTGGATTTTGGATTGAGCTAGTCCAGTTAGATTTTCTATACAATGGATGTGACATCCATTAGCGGTTGCTTAATTTAATTATATAAATAAAGTTATAGATAAGTTATTCTCATTCACTCTAATGTCTAAATTTATCTAAATATTATATATCACTTCATTTAATTAATTTGATTGCTTATTCTAATTAAACAATTTATTAAAATTAATTAAAACATTTATTTTTTGAATTTAATATTAATTTAACTATTTATAAAAACTAGCATGTAGAATAGTAAAATTAAAAATAAATATGATTAAATCAAAAGTTTAATAATAGTGTGTTTTCTCCAAATCAATCATCTTTAATTAAAGGACAACCTAAAAAAGTATTTATTATTCAAAAATTAGAGAATATGTAGTTTTACATTCAAAATTTGTCAATAAAATTTTGATCAAACAATTTAGTTGAATTTGTTGATAATTATTTTCGTGGCTTTTTGTTTTTTGTGACTTTGATGGTTCAATATTAAAAGCCATGTAAGATCATCATTTATTATGTTCAAGTTCCAATGCTTCGCGATTTTCTTTCTCTGTATTTTTTGGGTGTTTTTAAATTTTAAATTCTATATTTTTTTATTATGTAACTTCTAAATTTGTGATATTTTTTTCATAATTATATTCTTAAATTTATGTTATTATGTAATTTTTTATTTTTTTTCAATATTTACTTAAAACCAATGTTTTTTGTGTAGTCATTTTTCCTAAAATAACTTTAAGAAGTATAATGCTGAACATTTCAATACTTTTTAACGTTATATTACCCAAAAAACCAAAAGGGTATAATTTTTGAATTTTAAGTAATGAATATCAAAGTGTAATGCCCACCTACGTACTCCCTCCGTTTCAAATTATCTGTCGTTTAAGGTAATGACACAAGAATTAAGGTAGTTATTAAATAGTTTCGATTTTAACAAAAAATAAGCGTACTTGACTAAATTACCCTTATTAAAGTCAATTTAAATTCGTGTTACTACTCTATTAAATATAACAATAAATAGGGGTAATGTTGAAAAAATAATAATTAATGCTTCATTGGTAATATAAAATGATAGATAATTTGAAACAAAATCAAACTCCTAAAACGACAGATAATTTTAAACGGAGGGAATAATCTCTTGGACCATAACTTTTGAATGAATTTTCTTTTAATTTCTAAATTATGTTAGTTAAAAATAAATATTACTTAAGTAATCAAGTAGAAATTTTCTTATTTATGCACATTTTTAAAAGTATGAGAGTAATTTAGAAAATGAAAAGTTTGATGTATTGGAAAAAATTAATAATTTATATGGGTTTAAATATGGTCTAATTTAAAACAACTTAGATGTTTTTTTTACTTGAAAGACTACCTCCAGCATTAATTTTCTAGCTTTTGGACATTTGGACATTTTTTGAAAACATCTTTTAGATTTTATAACCAAAATCATGTGACTTTTCTCTAGAAGTATTTTCAATATATGTCATGTTCAACCAAAATATCCAACTTCTAGTTCCTTGTTCCAAAACTCCCGAAAATTCAGAGTTCCCTTTGGTCAAATAATAAGAAACAGCTGGACTATTTTCAAGCCACAGCTTCGGATATTTTCATAAATGACAAGTGATATTTAATTACTTCCCATTATCTGATTGTGTGAAACAGTCATCACTCTGTGGGAGTCTCTAGTCTCTTCTAGTCTCTAGACTCAGTTTTATTCTCTCCAGAGCTCTCGGTAATTTCTAGCTCTTAGGTTTCTCTATTTTCCTTTCTTCTCAAGCTCTTGACTACTACTTCCTCCAGCATGTCCGACTACCTCTAAGTAGCAGCTCTTTGAAATTTCTACTATTACTGTCTTTCTTTTTGGATTGTAACGATGAAGCAGCGAGCTCACCATAGAAAAAAATTAGAGCTTTCATTCCTTTTAATCTTCAATTTCAATATAAGATGACATATTCCTCCAACTCACCAACCACCTCTTGAAGTGTTATTACCAATGAGATTGTTCCACAACAGAGTTTATTATGAAATAAGGGGCTCTATGAATTTTACTAGGTAAAGTCTTCTAGTCTTACAATTAGTTTTGAATTTGGGTTATGAGTAACTTGAGTTGGTATGAAATCTTAGAATTATTTTCCTTGGATCCCTTCAATTTGAATTCTAAAGACTTTTAGAGAATCGAGAGAACACTGGAGAAAAATCCTTCTGTCTATTTCTTCTTAATTGGAATTACAAGAGTATATAAGAAAAACTAAAAGCCGGAAGAAAAGTAACTTAACTAGACAAGGGCTATGGTAAAGAATACAACCCAAGGTAAATTAAAAACACAATAGTCAAAGACTAATCAAAATGTACATACCACGTGACCCAAGGAAAGACATGAGAACTCTTTACTTGTTTCTTCAATGGGAAAGATGAATGATCAGCGATTTTTCAGATATTCCCGTAAAGAATAAGTAAAGATAAAACATAGATTTTGTCTAAGAGTACGAGAAAATGGCAAAGGATACCTCGTGGAGACCATGGAAAATTATGGGTTAGGGAGTTAAGAATTCAGTATGGAATAACTCGCCATACCAAATAACCTAAAACTAGTACGAAAGCATTGACGTACTCAATAAATTAATAGGAACCGATAATCAAAACCAGTAATGGTCGCTAGACGCAAAGAGCCAGGCTTTAAAAAGGGGACTGGTAATCAAGACCAGTAAAATCAAGGAGACTGGTAATCAAAACCAGTAATGGTCGCTAGACGTAAAGCTATGCTTAAAAGAGGAGGACTGGTAACCAAGACCAGTAAAATCGCTGGACACACAGAGCCAGACTTAAAAATGAGGACTGGTAATCAAGACCAGTAGGATCGCTGGACACACAGAGCCAGACTTAAAAAGGGGAACTGGTAACCAAGACCAGTAGGATCGCTTGACACACAGAGCCTGGCTCAAAAGGAGGACTGGTAACCAAGACCAGTAATATCAAGGAGACTGGTAACCAAGACCAGTAATATTAAGGAGACTGGTAACCAAGACCAGTAGAATCGCTAGACACACAGAGCCAGACTTAAAAGGAAGACCGATACAGAATTAATCATCATATGCAGTAAAGTGTTGAAATTTAGTACGGAATTAACCATCGTACTAAAGAACTGGTACAGAATTAAACGTCGTACATAGTAAAGTGTTGAAATTTAGTACGGAATTAACCATCGTACTAAAGAACTGGTACGGAATTAAACTTCGTACGCAGTAAAGTGGAAATTTAGTACGGAATTACTTGTCGTACTAAATAACTGGTATGGAATTAAACTTCGTACGCAGTAAATTGGAAATTTAGTACGAAATTAACCGTCGTACTAAATAACTAGTACGAAATTAATTGTCGTACGCAGTAAAATGATAAGAACTGGTACGGAAGAATCGCGTACACAGTAAATTGATAGAACGGTACGAAAAAGTCACGTACACAGTAAATTGATAGAAACCGATACGGAAGAAACGCATACATGATAAATTGGAAGAAACTGGTACGGGAGAATCGCGTACCCAGTAAATTTTGAAATTTAGTGAAGACGTAAGGAGATGAAATCCTATCTCTAAGAATGGAATCAGGTAAAGGGGGTAAAACCTCAATGTAATACTTTTTGAAAATGATGTGAGTATTCTTTTTCTTTTAAATATGGTCAGGGACAAACTTCACACTGTCAGGATTTTCAAACAGAGCACGTGATATATCCTTAATGTGGTTTATTTTTGACAACAAAAGCATGGGATGTAACCTCAATGCAGTTTATTTTCACAACAATTGGTGAATTTTGAAAATGTACCTTACGCTCCCAAGGAAAACCCCAACCAAACCGTTCTCTCTATCGGGAGTTGGTTCATTATTTTTCTTTGAATCGTCTGTCCAGTTGGATCACAGGAATTGCTTTTTCCTAATGACCTGTTTTCTCCAAAAAGCCTTGGGCGGTCTATACCCTGTCAAATCTCATGCCCCTGCTTGAATAAGATGGCAGAATGTAGAGACAATAACAACTTTGCCCCAGTTTGAGGTCTTCAGCGTATGCTGTCCTTATAGTAGAATCAATTTGCATCTTGTGCCTTTCTACAAAACTTGTTGTGGGTGGCAATATTTCCTTAAAAATTGCCCCAGTCCCAATTTCTCAATTTTTTTTTTAAACTTTTGCTTGATTGCCCGAACTCTTTGGTTACAAGCCTTTTTGGTTTGATACCCTAACTTTTGCCTAAGTCGCCCTTTCGGTTTTTCAACTTAGCGGGCATTTTCGATATTCAGTGAATCATTATTTTTTTGAAGATAACCACTGAGTCTTTATAAACAACCTGCCATCGGTTCAAACCAGGTCAAGTAGGCTGTTCCTGATTTCTGTAACGCAAAATTGATTAACAATGAAACACTAAGAAGTGATATTCAAGTCAGTCCTTATTAATCCGCTCAGATCTTATCCAAAGAATAAATCAGAGAAGAAATCTATTAGATGAATAGACTTCTTTTATTAAAGTAAGGGAAAATGAAGCCCTTATACAGCTGATTGAAAGTCTGGGGACAATGAAATATTATCCCAGTTTGATTAATGAGAAGCATGTTAATAGCATTACAAAAGGATTGCAAATCCTTGAAGTCCGTTGTATGAACAAACCTCTCTGATTAAAAGAAGTGGCACAAAAAGAATGGAATCATAAAACCCCTGAAAATTTGTTAGATGAACAATTCTCTTTTTGGAACAAATGATATGAAAAATCAAACAAGGAGGGCCATAGAAATTTGCCCCAGTTGGAGATTTTCAACATCCGCTAGCATTGATTTTCATATTGTAAGTGATATGAACTCTGTATCTTTTGACAGAAACATAATGCTGATGATATCGATACCTTACAGCAAAATTGCCCCAGTTGCAATTATCACTGATTTCAAATTTTGCTTGATCACCTGATTTTTTTTGTTTTTTTTTAGCACGATTTTTTTTTTTGAATTGAACCCTAACTTTTACCTAAGTCGACCTTTTGGGTTTTCGACTTAGCGGGCCTTTCTTTTGTTTTTCTGATTTTTTTTTCGATTAAATCGGAAATCACTAACTTGGCTTTTGCATTTCTTCTTGAGATAATGATTATGAGCTCTCTTTTGTCACATTGTTTGAGATTTA
>JASKGM010013791.1:0-34830 GCA_034509205.1 Ceratonia siliqua
CCCTTTATCAGGAACTGCCCTCAACTGATAAAGGTTGTGACCTAGGTGCACCTAGTGGTTCTATCACCACTCTACTACGGATCCCAGATTACAGTTCTAAATTTGCTTCCATAATTCTCATACTTCTTACTTTCAAAATATCAAAATACAAATACTTTTCATGCTGTAAAATATAATAATAAATTTCACAGATATGCATATATATCATTTTCTCAATTTCCTCAAATCCATACTCAAATAAAATTATTTATCCACCAGATAAATATTTCAGTTTAGGCATCAAGAAGTAAGTAATTATTTTATTTTATTTTTTTGAATTGGGTATTACACATTTTAGAAGACTCTACACATGATGTGTCATCCGTTGATTGGTTGAGTCTACGTAGACTCAGCCCATACCAAAAAAAATCCTTAAAAAATCATTTTAACTATCAGCATCAAGTATATTAGAATAATTGTCCAGTATCATCAAGATGGATGATCATGGAAGGAAGCACTATACAAGCAAAGGTATCTATGCAAATAACTACAATATCCTTCAGCAGAAAAAGAACTAAGAGAAGCAAAGGAAAAAAAAGAATATAGGAAGAAGGCAAAAGTGGAAAATAGTGTCCAAAATCCCATCTAGAAAGCTAGCAATTTGCACTCTGGAAGCAAAACAAACAGGTAGAAAGATGGCAATGCTTTGAAGAACAGCAAAACCTCTACTAAGACTTTAAGCTTGATGCCCTCTATCTGATTAATGCCTAGTCTTTTATAGTACTCACCAAAATGCAAGTGGAAAGTTTGATCAAAAGGCTAATACATACTTCCCAAATCACAGTATATAGTCATAGACAGATAATTTTCGGGCAAGCAATTTTAAACGGACCCGGATCCAGTACAGTGACTGCACAGGGTGTAATCATTGCGCCGGATCCTTGTCCATTTTAAACAGATACTTAGAAACACACAAAATGGATCTAAATGAAATAATGCAATAAATAACATAATCCTAATGTTAGGTCCCAATTAGTGGTAAAGTTCAATGACACAAAATGTTCTTCTTCGGGGTGAGGAAGAAACCACAATGAAAGAAACTTTTGTATTTCACATGAACTCTACCGCTATAAATAAACAGTGGCTCTTTCACTTACATGCAATTGAAAATAACAACGAAAAGCTAACTTACTAGAGTTACTGTGCACTACTGACCCATGTACTAATACATGACTGGAAGAAACATGTCCTACTACCTCCTAACTAAAAGAAAATAATAAATAACATTATGCTGCAACTGGTTTGACTGGTCAATCCCCTTCTTGCTCATGCACCATTACACCACTATAGTAGTCACTAGCAGAGAGAACCCCACGTTCATACACCAAGCCACGTCTCCTAACATCCCTCCCTCCTTCAGATGGGACCTTGTCCTCAAGGTCCATTAGTGGAAATTGTTGCAGATGGTTACACCGAAGAATTTCAGTTTAGCTTTCTTATAGAAGAAAATGAGTGATTGCAAACTTGTCCAAGTAATTGGTGAAATCTGTCCTACGACCACTATACCAGAATTCAGCTTGGATGGACGTTGTGCACTTGTTGCTGCTACTTTTGTGAACTCGGATAGAACCTGGGCATACTAGCCTTCTACTTTTTGTTTCTGCTGCTCGTCAGCATTCTCCACTTTCTCCTCAGTCTTTTGTCCGACTTCCCCAGCTGCCTTAGCAACCTTCCAGAAAGCACCTGTTACCCATGAGGCACCTACAAATACTGATTTGGTTTTCTCTGACACCTGAAACTGTTGATCCACTTTTTGAACTTTGTCACTCACAACTAAAGCACCAACAGTTATTTTATCACTAAGACCAATTTTCTGGTCAAAAGATGCAACTTTCGCTGAGGCTGTTGAAGATAACTCATAACTTGATCCCTCATAGTTAGGAATCACAACATCAGTTAAACATTGGAGAGCTGTCTCAATTTGGTGAAGCTTACCGAAGACACTGAACTCCATGCCTTCCCGTAGTCGTTCCAAACCAGCTTCTAAGCTTCCAATTCTTTCCTTATTGGATGCCATAGTAACCTGCTCTGATACCATTATTAGGTCCCAATCAGTAGCAAAGTTCAATGACACAAAATGTTCCTCTTCGGGTGAGGAAGAAACCACAATAAAAGTAACTTTTGGAAAATATTCTTCTTGTATTTCATATGAACTCTACTACTATAAATAAACAATGGCTCTTTCACTTACATGCAACTGACCATAACAACGAAAAGCTAACTTCCTATAGTTACTATGCACTACTGACCCACGTACTAATACATGGCTGGCAGAAACATGTCCTACTACCTCCTAACTAAAAGAAAAATATTAAAATAACATTATGCTGCAACTAGTTTGACTAGTCAATCCCCTTCTTCCTCATGCACCATTACACCACTACAGTAGTTACTAGCAGAGAGAATCCCACGTTCATACACCAAGCCACGTCTCCTAACACCTAAACCGACTTGTAAGGATACTAGATTACCCATGTTATCTGGATTCAGATCCCCTAAATTTCCAACAAAATTTACAGTGTAAATTTCGGAAAGAGACAGACACAAAATGAGTGAGATAAGATCCACCTAAATACAGGGTGCTCCATTCATTTTCTTTCCTCTCTCCTCTCTCTTTCTATCTGTTTCCGAAAATTTCCGTGTAAATTTTCTATGAAACTTTAGGACACCCATTCCATGTGATTATCCTGTCAACTTACTACAGATTGCTTCTACACAGACTGATTGTCCACCAGGCCCCAGATGATGCTGTGGATCATCTTTACAACTTTAACAGAACAACAAGATTTAAAAACCAAAATAATTTATAACTTCCAGCTTCACTTTACATATCTAGAGTAAGAATCTAAGAAGTACAGCCATTCCTTCTAGTGAAAATTTTCTCTTCTTCTGATAACCTGTTCCAGAGTTTCTCAGTTTTTCTGACTTGGAAAATGTGTGTATCAATCTGCAATGAAATCTTAGGGCCTGTTCGGATATTCTTTAAAAATAAAGACTTTTATAAAATGAGAAGTTGATTCTAAAAAAATAAGATATTTTTTCAGAAGGAGATACTATTTTTCCTTCAAATGTAGTAATAAAAAAATTTTTTTATTTCTCCTTCTGTCAATCTCCTTAACTGAAGAAGTCAAAAAATTTACCTTCTCCTTAAAGTTAAAAAATTCCTTTATTTCAACTTCTCCTTAACAAAAAAAGGAAATACGAACAGTTTAAGGTTTATCAAAATGACTTTTTTTTTGTTGAAAAAAAGGCCTTCTCCCCAAAAAAAAAAGGAGATGCGGACGGGGCCTTAGTCATAACATTAAGCAAAATGCAACTAATTCTAGCAGTTACTAAAGGGGTTTTGTGCATAATATTGACACATAAATAAGGTAATATTTGTTGACTGAGTTTTCCTAAACAAGTGAAGGAAAAAAAACAATTTCCACACAACATCCAGTTTAAATGTTTAATCCTTTAGCTTTAAAAATAGGGTTAATTGCTAATATACACCTTCTGAATGCAAATTTGGATATGTGATCGTAATTGAAACTGGATTTAATCCTAGCCCATCTGATAGAGAGAATCTGCAATGGAATCTTAGTCATCATTAAGCAAAATGCCATCTAATTCTAGCAGACTAAAGGGGTTTTGTGCATAATATTGACACATAAATAAGGCTAATATTTGTGGACTGATTTTTCCTAAACAAGTGACGAAAAAACAAAGCAATTTCCGCACAACATCCAGCTTAAATGTTTAAACAATAGTTCTAATTGCTAATGTACACCTTGTGAATGCAGATCCGAATATGTGATCTTAATTGAAACTGGGTTCAATCCTGATAGAGAGATGCCACAAGGGGGTCGAACCAGTTGAAAATTCCTCCATGGTTTCATCCTGCGAAAATGGCAACAAAAATTGAAAGGTGAAAAAGAGAGCACCAATAAGCAAGAAAAATCGTTCACAAAACCGTGCTTTATCCCATTGAGATTAAACATAAACAGAGGAAAAATGGCAAGAGAAACATCGATCCAAGTTACTGTGAATCATGGATACCAGTGCAGCACTGAAACTCAACTCCCAAAGAGTTCCTCTAATAACACACTCAGTGGGAAATCGGTTAATCTGTGCAAAAGCAACAAAACTATTGCTAAATGGACATAGAAACCCAAAATTACCATTCTTTTCTCGTTTCAATCTTCCAGAAATCAAATAAAGGAGTGGGCTTTGAAATCAGTAGAGTTAATCTTTCACCAAACTCAAATCCATGGCTCCCAACAATTCTTTATCTTCCGAAGCTTATTCTTCAATTTCTTCACGGAATTTTTTTTCCCCTTCAATATTTGGCGCCAAAAGCAGAAGCTGAAAACCGCGAGTTTACCAAAAAAGGAAAGAGAGAAGATATGTTAGGTGTAGTAGAGGAGACAAATCGCGAGTCTGTGCGTGAATCTAAACCCATGGTTCGATTGAATATGGACGGTCATGATGGGATTAGATTCGCGCACAAACTTGCGATGAGTCCCATCCCTCGAGGTTGTAAACCCAGAATGGAAAGAGAGGTTTAGAAGCGCAGGGGTGTCCCCTTTATATACAGCACTTGAATTAGGGTTCAAGAAAGATGCTTCCCTCACTGACCCACGTTACCAATTTTTATATGCTAACGCTTCATTTTCTTGTATCTTGCAACTAACGTTATCGGGCTCTTCATGAATTCTGTTAGGTAAAATTTAAAAACTCAAATTCAATTGGACTTATTTATTCCGTGAATAAATTTAAACAATATATTAATTTATTAAGTTAACTAAGTCAAATTTGAGCAAATGCGAAAATAATGCTTGAAATAAACAAGATTAAATTATTCTTTTTTTTCTCATTCTCTACTCGAATATTTTAATTATATAAATTTTTTATTATAAAAATATATATATATATTTTTTTTTAAAAAATTAAATAAATATTATAATTTAATCAAATTTTAAATTTATTGATAATAACAAAATTTTAAAATGATTCAATATATATTTTTTTTTGCTACATTAATATTCAATCCCATAAAACATCAAACAATAATTCTCATTTTATAATTGTTGTAAATATTTTTAATTTTAAAAAAAATGCATTTTATTTTATTACGTTAGTTAATGCGATCCTATTTTTGAATGCACAATGCATGTTGGAGTATAAATAACCCCTCCGAATTGAACTTGCAAAACATTCCGCTCCCGCCAAAAAGCAGAATGAAGGAGAACCAAACGCCCCGCAAGGACCATTCTCGTTCCTCTGAGAATTCCAATCGCAGATCGAAGAAGCCTCACAAGGCACGCTTTGAAATCCCTAATCTTCTCTTCCTTTCCTTTTCATGTTCGATTTCTCATTCACTTTATCCTTTCTGTATCAGATTCCGAACAAGGCCTTGGATGCATCTTCCACATCTGCTTCCGACGATTTTTCTGAAGAAACTTCAAGGGAATCGATCGGTTTCTCCACGATCTCTGAGATCTCAGATACCAATCACAAAGAGCATTTTGACGAAGTAATGAATTATCTCAACTGTTCCTGCAATTTCTCATATAGTGCGTGTGCGTGGTGGAGTTTCGCTAAAATTTCTTCAGTTCATCCAAATGCTTATATAATGAAGAACTCAATTGCGTTTTCTATTGATTAGAATTGGTTTTTCTGATTGTTTGGTTTCTGAGAAAATGTCATAGAAAAAGGAAGTAGAATTGAAATATGAACCAGTTTTGTCTTCTTTGTTCAACATTTACTATTGAGTTCTCGATATTTTATATACCAAACATAAAGAACTTTTTGACGAAGTAATGAATTAACTCAACTGTTCCAGCAATTCCTCTTGTAATGCATGTGTGAGATGGAGTATCGCTTAATTTTCTTCAGTTCACCTAATTAATACTGAAATAAACAAGAATTCTCTTAATTAGAATTTGATTTTCTTTCAAAATGGAGGTACAGTGTGATGCCGATTGTTTGGTTTGTGAGAAAATGTCATAGGAAAAGGAAGTCAAATTGAAATACGCACCAGTTTTGTCTCATCTATTCAACATTTATTATTGAGTTCCTGAATGTTTTATATGCCAATCATAAAGGACTTGTTGATTAAGTAATGAATTGACTCAACTGTTCCTGCAATTTCTCTTAGTGTGTGTGCCTGCGTGATGTAGTTTCGCTTAATTTTCTTCAATTTATCTAATGCTGAAATAATGAAGAACTCAATTGCTTTTTCTCTTGACTATATATTGATTTTCCTTTAAATTGGAGGTACAGTTTGATGCCGATTGTTTGGTTTCTGAGAAAAAGTGATAGGAAAAGGAAGCCAAATTAAAAGATGAACCAGTTTTGTCTCATATGTTCATTTATTATTGAGTTTCTGAATGTTTTATATACAAATCATAAAAGAGTTTTTTGACTTAGTAATGAATTAACTCAACTGTTCCTGCAATTTCTCTTACAATGTGTGTGTGCATGATGTAGTTTCGCTTAATTTTCTTCAATTTATTTAATGCTGAAACAATGAAGAACTCAATTGCGTTTTCTCTTGATCCTAATTTGATTTTCCTTTAAATTGGAGGTACAGTTTGATGCCGATTGTTTGCTTTCTGAGAAAAGGTGATAAGAAAAGAAAGTCAAACAGAAATATCAACCAATTTCGAGTTGCTAAATGTTTTATATTTGTTTCAGATTTTGTTGATAGAAGATGATTCATCGCAAACCTTACTTTCCTCAAATCTGACACCGTCTTCGAAGGACACAACTGATGTTGACAAAAATGGCATTATTTCTGTGAATCGCTTTGGTTCCTATGTTCTGGATGCTTCGGTGGTTACATCTGTGGAGGCAGAGATTGCTGTTAATTTTCTAAGGAAAGCTCAAACTGAGATCCTAAGCTCTGCAAATGCGGCTCCTCATTATCGCAAACTTTTGAATGAATTGACTAATATTATCATACAAGAACTCAGCACCTTGCCAGAGGAAAGAGATCGGGTTGAAGAAGTGCTTTCAATGAAAAATCAATTACTGTTTTTCGGTTTCTTGATGTGGATCGTTGGATTATCAGTTGTGTTCTTCTTCACTTCTGATGTTCGTAGCGCTTTCAGAGGACCACTGCCCACTTGAATGAGTCTACTAATGTTGATTGATTTGCTTTCTGTTCAAGGATTTGAGGTGTGTTCTTATTCTTCTTTTGTAGGGCTATGTGCATCTGCGTACTTTCTGTTTGTCAATATCTGACATTTGCAATGTGAAGCCTACTGCTTGAATCTGTTAATTGATGCTGGCATGAACATATACTAGCCAAATAGCGTTCATGATTTAATTAGCAGTGTCTGCTCCTTAGCTCCCTAGGTATGCTTATATCATAATGATAAGTTTTGTAAATTGATTGCTCATCAAAATCTGAAATCAAAGAATAAAGGAGAGGCTTGGTTGAACTGAAAATAAGTAAGTGAAAAATGGAGAGGTGGAAAATTTGGAATGAGAATTACTTACTCTTACTTGGTGCAAAAAAATGTGGACACGTAACAGCTTAGAGCTGCAACTCACAAATTAATACATTTGACAATAGTCTATATCGTCCATTTGATATCAACTTAAAAGAAATTAAATCTGATGGATTTTTTCTTGGATGAAAGTTCGAATGGATTTTGTAGAAGATAACCTGTAATAATGCTAGATATTTGTAGCATTCTCGAGTGCTGTTGAAAACACTTAACATTGATTCCATAATCATTCTAAAATTCTGCACATGATTCCACAGATATAAACAGGTATAAAGACCCTAGGATAAGAAGCTTTAGCAAGGCAAAAAAACTAAGATTAATCTTAACAATTAACCCTGCGCTTTTGAGGAACAAATATTTCAAAAACAACAGGCAACATACTCCTTACACAAACTAAAAATTTACAACACACACAACCTAATTAGCAATTTAAAAAAGTAGATCACAAGAACACCTAAAAGACTTTCAAGAAGAGGCAACACACCTCCCATTCATCTATGAGGTTTTGTCTTCTAACCAGCATTTTTCTACGAAGAAGTGAAGATTATGCTGCAAATCTTGGTTGGATAAGTTGAAAATATTCAAGAATTATGGTCAGAAAATTGATCCTCTTACTGGGAGAGAACGCTACAATGTAATGAAGAACTTTTTTTTTTTCACAAGAGAAGAGAAGAACTTTCATAAGAGAAGAGAATGAGAAGGAAAGGAAGGAGAAGGTAGGCTGCGGCCCAGCTGGGCGGTAGCCCCAAAACCAGCGAAGTTTTTGGGCGCGCCTCTCTTGCTCTGCTGAGCTTGTCGGAATCACAGTTTCTAAAATTCTCAGTACTCATTAATTTGGGCCATAGAAACATAGGTGCAATTCTTTCACTGCATTAGGCCATAATGGGAATCACACTCCAAGTCTGTCCAAGTAGAAGAATCCAATATTCCAAATCGAGCCCTTCTTAGTGAGCCTTCAACATGGTCCCTCGATAACAATTATTTCTTGTACGTACTATGTATCTATCCATGTCCCGTGCTATCAAACTGAATCCCAAATGTATATGATAGATCTGTCCAAAACAAAAGTGCTTATAATAGATATCCTGCTTTAAGCAGCTCATTTTCCACTTGGCTTCTTGACACGTCACCTTCCTGACTCAGAATACATCATTGCCAGCCATGCTGCTTGATGGTCTTTCAAGCGTGGTTGGAACTTTGGGGAGGCCCTTTCTCTTCAATTTCTATTCTGTTTTTGTCAATGAGTATAGATTGGTTTGCTCCAGTTTTCACAATCCATAAAGAGCTTGTTGCCCCTAATACCAAAAAGAAAAGTGTCTCATCTATAACCTTTTTAATTGTAGTCAACTCTTATGGTGTATAGTATAAACTATATAATTCCAGAACTCACTGAATTAATATGCCGAATAAATTAAACCATACAATATAGGGTATTTCCTTGATACCTAAACTTATGGATCTGCTTAGTTGGTACTACACTATTAACTATTTGAAGGCCGGTAGAATAATCACTGGCTCTTGCTTAAAGTAAGCATGTATAAAGGGCAATTCTTGGTGTTCCATATACGTACTTGGAAAAAGGAAAATTATTATAGAGGATGTTGTGCAGTGCAACATATATGCATCTATGTTTTACATCATCCCTAGTCTGCAAAAACAGAATTTTCTTCGATGATATTCATTATAGGAGAGCTCAACACAGTGGTTCCCGGTGATCTCTGTAGAAAGTAAGGGTTAGATGCGGAGGAGTACAAGTAAATAGCTGGTGGATAGCAGAATGGTAAAAGAAGGTCTAGCTTATATATAGTGGATAAGAATTGATAACTGCTTAAAGTATTCAAGTCCTTTTTACCACGACAGATAGGATGTATGCTTGAAGAGATATTTGCAAATCTGTTTTACTTAACGTAAAAAAATCACAAAATTTATAGGACTGTGCTCAATTAAGAAATAGAAGAGTCCGACAATTAAGTCGGGTCGGGGCCAGGCACACCACATAGGGAGGTTGATTCGCCCATAGGACATGGCAGCCCAGAATCATATCGTACATATCATTAAGTACTGTAATCCGAAGTCCTGATCATAAAAGTTCTGCTCGGAGAAACAATTCTTGGGTAGTGATCAAGCACTATACTAACCCAAGGCATCCAACAGGATAGAAGTTTGAACAAGTAGCGCACCTTTTGCGAGGATGTCAGCACAGGACAAGAGTTTGCCTCCCTATATGTGTGGCGCAGCGCACTGGACGTTGCCATAGATACAAAACACAAAACACATGTAACACATGATAAGATCTGAAAAGATCTGATAAATTTGTATTCTTTTAAAGATCAAATATTTGACATGGTAAATACATATATAATCATTTTTAAAGGATATGTACATTTAAAATGTTTAGATAAACAATTCATTTAAGATGCATAAATATTATATCAACAAAAAACAATTATATAAAAAGTTTAACTGTATTACACTATCATTTTCATGTAATTCACATACAGTACTTTTTTATTGTCATTGTTATTATTTTTTTTCATTATTTTGTATTATTTGACTATTCTTTATATATGGTAATTTTTTTAAAATTTTTTGAAATTTTTTTAAAATTTTTTACTTTTCTTTTAAACATTATAAAATTTCAATATTATTGTTCCATAAATACTATTCAAAATTACTGTTTAAAGGAAAAGTTTCAAGAAATTCAAGAAATTACCATATATAGAAAATAATATAAATATTAAAAATTAAAATTAAAAAAAAAGTGATAAGAAGTAAAAATAAAAAAATATTATATGAAAAGATGTACAGCATCTTATATAAAGAATATCAAAAAAGAGATTTACTAAATTTATATTCAGAAGATTAATTTTTATTAATCCTATTTAAATAAATAAATAAATATTTTTATATATTTTATCTGTTTTAAATTATTTATCATTTTAAAATTTTTTATTTTAAATTATCTATTATTTTACATTACTAATAAAATATTAATTATTTTTTTAATTTTATTCTTATTTATTATTATTTTTAATGAAATAACTAGAACTTAAATTAATTTTAATAAAAATAATTTAATATAATATAATTATTTTTTATTATAATTAAAATTATTTAATAATTTTTTAATTTTTATATTATTATCTTAAACTATAAGTAATTTGCCTTATGGACACCAACCGAAAGATTAAATGGATGCATTTTTCAAGAAGTGCATTCCGATGGTGCAGTATCTGGAGTCCAACTTAACGACTAGATTAGCAATGCCCATATTTACTACTTGCATGCATAAACAGATTTTAAGGTGGCATTTAGATAGATATGCCACTGTGTCTAGATTCCAAAGAGTGCTTCGTAAACCGAGCAGCCAACAAGAACTTGTCACATTGTAAGGATTGCTTTCTGAACAATATCTTGTACTTATTACTATATTATGTAAATTTGACTGGTTTAAAAAGTGCTATTTCATTTGTTTTAAAAATATATTATTTAGTGTCTCACATTAAATTTTTATTTAATATTTTATAAGCATCAAAATTTTAAATAATATTATATATTACTCATATCTTTTTTAATAAAAAATATTATTAAATTATAAAAAAATAATTATTATGTTATTATATTTTAAAAGATTTATAAAAATTAATCTTTTAATATAATTATAAAATTATATGAAATAAAAATAATAAATTTCATACAATATTTTTAAAAATATATAAATAAAATTATCTCAAGATTATATGATATTGACAAGTACTATATATGCTTAACAATAATATTAATAAACTGAAGATTTATAATTTTTTGTCTAATTTAGGAATTACTCACTTTTTTATTATTAAAGTTGATATGATTTGAAATTATTAAATGTTATTTAATAATATAATTTATAAGAAATTCTAGATTTAATTTTCTTATGTTTTTGTTGGTTTCAAATGAAAGTTAATATGGTTTGAAATTAAACATATTGGAAATATTAGAAGTTCAGAACAATCATTATTGTGGTCTAGTTGATGGTGCATAAGATACTTAGGTCAGAAAATGCTACTAAGAAAATACTATCTTTTACTATTAGAGCAATGTTCCTAATTTGGTTTTAGCTCAATCAGTAAGATTGATTGAATTTTATAATATATCTTATGCAAGATTACCAGATAAACTACTTACACAGATTTTCATTTGACTGGACTGAGATCTACCTTGAATTATCCTGCTTTACCCTTCACCAGTGATATGCAGTAATTGCCTTACTTTCTGCTTCTTTTTACTGCTCCTCCTCCCTTCATTCTGATGCTCTCTGTCTTATTGTGTCTCACACAAGGGAGGCAACCTCTCTGGCACATCATAATGCCTAGTAGTGATTTAGCCTTTCAAAAAATATTTAAAGGTTTCTCTGTACATTCAATGTCCCTGTTGGCACACACATGCCACCATGATTTTGGTGAGACTTAGGAGTATGCTTATGATTGTCACAATTCCAGTCGTAGGCTAAACCATTAACCAATAAAGTGAATTTTTAATTCACGTTTTTTTGGAGTGTTAATTGAGGTGATCATATATGTGAAGTGGATAATTCTATTTAATAAATTAATTAATTTTTTAATTAATTAGATCTAATTTATATTATTTAGTATTAGAGTTGGACTCTCAAATGTGTGAATGTATGTGATTTTGTATATTTAAGATGATCCTCAAATAAAAAGTGATTTAAGATGTATGTTGTTTTAAAACGGAAGAAATTGATGCAATGTGAGCATAATAATCTCATGTTGCCTAGAGTATTGGTTGATGTGACTATATATGTGGGTTGAACAATTATATCCATTAATTTTTTTGGTTAATTAAACTTAATTTACATCACCAATCCAAATGGTTAAATTTAAAAGTAAAAATAAGCATGGAATATGTAGATTAACACATTATTATAAGTTTAAATTTTAGCTAAAAGTTAATTCTTTCAAGTGAAGTCACAAATTTCTCCTAAACTCTTTAATTTTGATACATATAACTTATCTTTGATTAAATTAAAAAAATTAAATAATTAAAGTGTGCACAAATTAATTCAAACATCACTTAATCACAATATTGAACAAAAAATAAACCATTAATCATTCATGCTTAGTAATTTTATGAACAACTCAATTTTATGAAAAAAATTTCATTGCATTTTGAATTATTTGATATAATAATAATTTGTTGAATTATAAATTAAATTAAGGTAAAAGTTTTGAAACATATAATGAGAGTTCAAGAAAGTTAAATTGATATCTTGGTCTTGACATTTCATATCTCTTAATATCGTAAATATTTAAATTTGATGTCTATGTTTAATAAGTTATTGTATGATTAAATGGTGGTATATGATATACTACTATAGTATTACATGAAACAAAAATAATAGTATGTAATGATATTCCAAATTTCTCTCACATTTCAAAATAGATAATGTAAAATTTATTTATATATTATCAATTTTACCCTTATTTAAAAGCATTTATTTAAAATTTTATTAAGTAAATAACAAGAACTAATATTTTAAAAGATAAAACTCTCCATGAAATCAACCAAATTGCATGTACCTTCCCCTTTAACTTTTTAAGTTTTTAACCCGGATTTCATTACGGTACAGTTCCATTTTTGGGACTGTACCGTACAGCCCCTTATTTTTTTAATTTTTTTAATTTTTTTTAATTTTTTAATATTAATAAATTATTATTTACATCATATATTTTTTAAATAATTTTTTAGAATATTTTGGTATTTTTTTAAAAATTTTTTTTATTTATGAATGAATAGTATCAAAAAATTATGAATGAATATTATAAAAGATGTAAAAAAATTTTAAAAAAATTTTAAAAAATTATATGACATAAATACTAATTAAATAATATTAAAAAATAAAAAAAATTAAACTAAAAAATTAAAAAAATATTATTTTTTGAATTGGGATGTACGGTAAGCCCATTTTGGGCTGTACCGTAGTGTGCACTTTTTAACCCACATGGGTTGGCAATTTTAGGAGTGGGTAGCTTTTTGTTGTGGGATCTCTGGGGTGTTGAGCTTCATCCGATGAACCTGCTAGGGAGAGATGCATTGACTAAGCATTATGATGGAACGAAAAGTGGAATGGGAGGGCTGGTGGGAAGCCTACCCTAAAATAGGGAAAAAGAAGCAACCATGCTCTGCCTCATTGTTCTCATGTCCAATCATCAAATAATTGAAGATTAAATCCGATAAAATATCTGTACCACAATGGGAAGTGGCCAGTGGGGGGACCCTTCGCTGGAATTGTGGAGCATAACAGTCCACTCACACAGAGAGAGAAACCCAGCAAATGCAAATACAAAAACAAAGGAAATTTATTAATAATCATAACTCATAAGGGATTGGTTACATAAGAGTGGATGTGCTACAATTTTTAGGAAAAGAAGTAAAGAAGTGTTGGTGCAGTTTGATCTCTCACATTGTATGAGAAGACCACACAAAAAAAAAGTTACTAAACCAAAAGGTCATTCACACATTTTAAAAAATTATTAATGTTAGTAATCTTCATTTTTTTATATCTTTTTAAAATATACAATATATATATATATATATAGATATTTTAATCATTTTATTTAAAAAATATAAAAATATATGAGAATATTTATTACTTCATATCTTCAAAATTTGTAATTTTAAGTCTTTAAGAAAATGACTTAAATGTTATTATATTTATTATTCTTTAAATAAAATGATTAAAATATATTTATATTTATTATATTTAAAAAATTGAAATAATTATTTAATTTATAAAAAATTAAAAATTATTAACCTTAACAACACAATAACAAACAATTCTCTTTTTATCAAATGATAAATAGTAAATACTATAATAGATAAAACATAGATAGTTTCTTATACATAGCCAAGAAATGCTCCAAAAACAAAGGTAGACTGGGAGGAGCGGAGCGGAGCGGAGAGGCGGGGAAAGTTGGATAGAAAGAAGGGACACAGCACATGCGATGGGCTTTTTGTTTATTGTTATTGTTGAGTGGACGAGGTTGATCACCGGTAATTGAATAATAATATTTATATACTATTTTTTTATTTTTTATTTTTTATATAAAAAAAATGGTGTATCACCATTCACCATTCACCATTCACCATTCATCATTCACCCCGCCAATAATAATCATTGCACGGAATGAAAAATAAAAAAAGGATATTTTTATGTTATATTTAAATATATTAATATATTTAGATTTAGATTTAGATTATTTTTATTTTTATTTTTTAATTATTTTCGTTTATATTTAAAAAAAATTAATTTTTTTTAAGTTTTGTATTTTAATTATTTAAAAAGATTTTTAAATTTTTTTAAAATAAAAATTATAAAAAAACATATTCAAATATATTAATACGTCTAAATATAACTTAACAAAAATAAAACTCATTTCAGTGACTGAGCGGAAGCCATTAGGCCGACGGCCATGCTCATCCAGCCACCATGACTAGTACTGTCAAACGGGACGGGCCAACCCGACCCGACCCATTTGAACAACAACCCGCCTCTTAAATAGGGCGGGGCAAGCTGGAAAATCCTAACCTACCTCGCCCTTGGCGGGTTGGCAAGCGGAACGGGTTAGTGGGCCAACCTGCCAACTCGCCGAAAAACCAAAGAAAAAAGAAGAATTTGGCGGATTGGCGGGGTTGGCCAGTCAACCCGGCCCGCCCCACCATGCAGGTGAGGCGGGGCAGGCCAACTCGCCATTTTAGCGGGTTGCAAATTATCAAACACAGCCCATCATTTTAAGCGAGCTGGACAGGCCAACCCAGCGGGCCCAACCAGTTTTGACAGCTCTAACCATGATGTAATGCCCTCCCTTTATAAAAAAGAAAAAAAAGGACCAAAACTGAAATAGCCCAAAACTTAAAGGCCAAGTGGAAATTTAGGAAAAACTTTAGGAAATTTGCAACCGGGTCCTTGAGCCCTTTAAATTCACAACGAAAAACCCTTCCCCCCCTCATCCTAAAATCAAATTGTCGCTGCACCAGGAAGAAAATGCCTTCCTCCCCCTTTCTTTCGTTCACTCCTCTTTCGCCACGAGTTGCCGCCGTCAACCACCATCTACCGGCCACCGAACATTGCCGTGGAAGAAGCAGGCTGCGGCGTGACTGGTTCTGGCTGTGCAAGGTCTCAAACCATGGAGGTGATTCGCGAGGAAGACGAAAGTCTCGCTGTTTAATCTGCCACAACCGAGTTCCTTCACAGTTTTTGCCTGTAGCAAGTTGTTCCATCCACCGTGAGGTACGTTTCAGCGGCAATTTCCGTGGGCGTTTGCATACCGTAGCTACGGTGGTTCAAGGTACCTCCTGCTGCCATCCTTGTTAAGTAAGATTCTAACCATCATTCCTTTAAAAACAGTCAAATTGAAGGGGCATGGCAGATTCAGAATTTTGAATTTCAGAAGAAAAAAAGAAATTTTGATTCTTGTCATTTTCCATTGTTTTCCTTATGCGTGGGAGTCTGTAACCAAGAATTTAGGAACCAGTTCATCTAAAGTATTAAATCACTCAACATCTAGGTTGATCCTGACAAAGAATTCTGTTATATTCATAAACGGGGGTTTTTGATTATGCATTGATATCCCATTCTTGATTTTCCTTGTATATATACATATCCTAATGCACTAAATTACTGAGTTTAGTTTCCTTGGTGAATACTGAAGTTTAAGTTGATTACAATTTGAATTTATTCATGGTGGGAAATTCAAAAGTAAATTTGTGAAGTGTTGATCCCTTCTCTATCAAGCTTGATATTCTCTGAATGTTTTTGATCATGTGTATCAAAGCAAATTGTAAATTGAAACTCTTTATTCCTAAGATGTCAGCTTAGTAAAGCTCAGACCTCGTAGCCTTGGAAAGTTTTAAACTTTTTAGTGATAAAAAAAAAATTTCCTCACTGTATAAGTCAACAAACCCTCACTTACCCGTATATTCCCATTCTTTTAGTCATAATGGTCATGTTCAGAGGTAGTGTAGGTTTGGGATACTAATGCGTAAGTGTACATTATAATTATAGGTACTCCTGAACTAAGCTCTTCGGACCCGAAATTGTCCTAAAGTAGAAATATCTGGAGTTGACTATTAAGTCTCCAAGTTTAGCAATGTGAGTGAATTCTTACTTACTTCTTGATGCCTAAACTTTAATTTTTATCTGGTAGATAAATAATTTTATTTGAGTGTGAATTTGAGGAAATTGAGAAAATGAGATATATGTATATCTGTGAAATTTATTATTATATTCTATAGTATGAAAAGTATCTGTATTTTTATATTTTGAAAGTAAGAGGTATGAGAATTATGAAAGCAAATTTAGAATTGTAATCTGGGATCCGTAGTAGAGTGGTGGTAGAACTACTAGGTGCACCTAGATCGCAACCTTTATCAGTTGATGGCAGTTCCTGGTGAAGGGTACTTCTGTCAGTAAGTATAGTTCCTGACAGAAGAGTAAATGTTATTGTGAATGGTTCCTTTGGATGAAAATGCCCGGAAGAGAACAGGAAATTTAGTTTCCCTTCGGTGAGTGCAGTTCCCGAAGGTGAGGATCAGATTACCCTCCAGTTGAAATTTATCCTCTAGAGCGGAAACACTGTTTTCTCAGTTTAGGTTCTTCTCTATATATTGATAAATCCTAGGGAATCATACTTTGATTAAAGTATTATTGAATATACTGTCATTTCAAATTTCATTATATAAAATATGATTTTGAAATAAGAATTATTTTCTTTCCTGAGTGTAATGTGCATTAGGTACTTATTACGTTTAAGTGTACTAAATTAAGGTTTCATATTATTTTAGCGGTAATGCACGTTACATGACGGGGTTTATATATCAATCTGTAAGTTTGATTTCTATTCACTGAGTCAGTGGACTCACCCCTCACTTTAACATTTTCAGATCAACAGATTGGGGATTTACCTTCAGCTCCGCCTGCACCTTTTGAACCTGCTGATTGACTTGGTAGGAAACTATCTGAGTAGTAAATGTTAGAGTATACTTGAGGATTGTGGATAATGTTGGATAGGTTTAATTGCATTTTAATTTATCTTCATGGTCCGTAAGTTAAATTGCATAGTTCTGCGTAATTTGAATATACAGTGCATGATGGACTTTTACTGCTTTTCTGATAAGCCACGGAGGCTTCTGGTTGATGGTAGGCATGTCCACCTTGTTTTATTTGCAGATTTATACCCTGGGATAGTCCATATTTCAAGGAAAATTCTACCGAAACTTTTAATAAATTATAGACTTAGAAATTATTTTATGGAAGTGTGTTTAGTTCCATTATTTATTTAAGAATGAATTTCAATGATATTATCTGCATTGGTATTTTAGGCTGGTAGGTAATTACCTGAAGGGTAATTTCTTACGCCGGTCACGTGTCCTAAATTGGGGCGCGACACATGACCTCCAACTCTGTCAGAACATCAATCTAGCTCTCCTTTAGGCTTACCATATAATTTTCAATACATCTTTTAATTCTCTTAAATGGATACATTTCTTAAAGGATAAATTAGTTTTAAATTTATTAATATAACATTTCACATTCATTTTATTTTTAAAATATATAATTCTTTTATAAAAGTATAAAAAAAATTTATCTATATTTTTCATTTACATACTATATTAATATTAACTGTTAACAATAAATTCATACTTTATATCTTTATAAAAAAATTAAATATTATTTCAAAAATAAAAATAATGTAAATATTATATTACTAAATTTTATTAATATAATTTTTTTTTACTTTCTAATTTTTTTTATTGTCCTTGTAAGACATTACCAAATTATTTAAGATACTAAATAAGAAAATAAAATTTTTAAAATATCGGTATAAAATATAATACATCTAGAATCTAAAGGTACTCTAATAAAATAATTCTTAAAAATTTTTAAAAGTAAACTATTGTCTAATACTTTAAAAATATCATATTTTAAAATATATTTTTCTTTAACACTGTAAAGAGGCACCCTTATAGAATAATTTGAGGGAATAGAGAAGAAAATAAATTTTATGATGCATTGTTTTAGAATGTAATATTTTTAAAAGTACTTTAATAAAATTATCTTATTTTTTTATTATTAGATTGCATATATGTACATTAGATTATTCAAATTTTAATTAATGAAAAATTTTAAGGTTTTGATAATATATTAATATATTTATAAATTGGATTTGATGGTAATATTAAATATTGAATGAATATGTCTAAATATAACAAAAATGTTAATTAAATAAGATATCAATATTTAATATTTTTTAAGGTTATATATACTTATTATAAATCTTTAAAAAATTATTGATTGAGTTAAAAATAGTAACATTTGTACTTATATATTGGATATGAAAAACTTATATTTTTATTTAAAAACTAGTAGGATACAACAGTACTCTAGATAACTTTAAATATAAAAAAATAAACTAAACACAATAAGCATGCCATTATCCCTCCTACTAAAGAAGTAATTTCCAATTCTATTATTAAAAAAAAAAGTAACTTTAAATTTCAAGTTAAAAGTTAAAACCAGTGTTTAGAAAACTGGACCGGTCATTGAACCGGTGAAGGCAGAGGATCACGGGTTACTGGTTCAACTGGGGTCGAACTGGTGTAAATCAAAAAATATATATATTAATTATATATTATATATATTGTAGAATATATTATATATAGAATAATTAAAATAAATAAAAATAAAAATAATCAACTAATAAATACTAATATATTTGAAATACATTAAATAATTTCATCACAATTAAAACAAATCTATAATTGTCCACTTTGGTATTCTACAATCTGTATAGTTCAAAAAAAAATTCATTTTTATGTATATTTGAGCTAGGTTCTGAAAATTAAACATTGATATTGATTTTTTTTAGTTTTTTTTTTTAATTGTTCCTGGTATGTTTAATCATGATTTTGACACCTCTTTTCTTTTTATTCTTTTTTTTCATCTTATTCGGATATCTGCAATACAAATTATTAAGAAAAAATCTGAAAATCTGAAAACCGGTTAAACCGATGACCCGCCCGGTTCAACATCGGGTCACCGATTTTTGATCGGTTTTTTGCTCCCCCGGTTCAGGAGGGTCACCCGGACCGGTCCTATAACCGATTCCCGATTCAACCAATCGGACCGGCTGGTTCGGTTCGGTTTTCAAAACAATAGTTAAAACCACTCAATTGTTATTAATAGCTTTAAGTGTATTAAATTGTTAAATATTTTAAATATGTATGTGTTTAATATAAATATTTTAAAAACTTCAATATACAAATATTGTAAGAATATATGTACGGAAAATTTTCATAATTAGCTTTTATTATGCTGTAATATTATTCTTACACAACTAAACTTATATTACTTTTATATATAATATTATAAAATTTTATTTACATGATTTATTTTTCATTTTTAAATTAATAGTAAATAAATAAATATAAAAAAAATAAAAAAGTGGTATAGAAACATAATTTCTGTTTACCATGATCTGACTATGTTAGATGTGATATGAAATATACGGTTGCTCGCATTATTCAGCATTGCTGAGAACTGGATCTAAGGGGAGCTTACATGCTGCCGTACTTTAGTGACGGATTGGATCGACTTAAAAATTGTTTATAAACGTGAGGATATTTATTAAAAATAAAAATTATTTTACCTTTAAATATAATATTAAAAAATACTTTTGAATTATTAAAATCATTTAAATATAAAAATGTTTTCTTATATCAATTTTTTATAAATATTTATCTAGACTTAGTGCGAAGGGACATGGGTTGGAATGGTCAGTTAGGACGGTTTGCCCGGAACAAGTCAATTTAGTTTGTTCTTGATTGGCTTAAGGATCTCTGGGAGAGGAGAAGGGATTCTGTAATTTGTGTAATCATTCTCATCTCCTTCACTTTTAAGAGATAGAAAATAAAAAATTATAATTAAAATAAAATAAAATTTTGTATTTATTTTTTTATAATTTTATTTTTTTCCTCATTATAATTATATTTCTTATTATAATATTATAATTAAATTTTATTATTGTTATAAAATTTAAATTTAATTAAATATTTTTAATATAATTATATTATTTTTTTATTATAATTATTTTTATATAATTATTATTTTTAATCATGTATATATTTGTTTTATTATTTTTAAATTAAATATATAATTTTATTTAATTTTAAATTATTAATTTTAAATTTTAAATTTTTTATATATATTATTTTTAATAATTTTATTAATTAAAAATTATTTTATAATTTTAAGTTAAATATATTTTTAATTCAAAAATTATCTTTAAATACAAAATAACTTTTTAATCTATTAAAATATATTTTTTTAAATTAACATCTCATTTTATAAAAAAACAAATTTTATAGAACATTGAAGAAGCCCTAAATGTCCTCTATTTCATTATAAGAACTATGGTCCGGTCCGGTTTACAATGCTTCTACCTACTAAACAGAAGGAACGGAACCGAAGGCCCAAGAGCCTAATGCGCAGGATTCAAACTTCACAACCGAGCAGTCCAAAATTATAAATAATAATAATTTTTCGTTTTAGTGAATAATAATAATAATTAAGTATTTACATAAAGCGAATGAGCTGAGGTGGATTCATATTTATATTTATATTTTCACCGAAGAGCAAAAGAAAAATCACGCATGCTCTCTTCTGAATCCTTTATAAACCTGCTTCACCCTTGCTCTCGCCCTTCAACCTCCCATTGAAGGGATACCTCACCCACTCCATTCTCTTCTTGTTCACCATTTCCACCATTACTGCCTTCTCTCTCTCTCTCTGAATCCCATCATTTTCTGTTGGATTATCTCTGTTCCAACTCTGTAACCATCTCTGGTTAACCTTCTCTAAGCTTGTAACTCCGTTCTTTCTTCTTCTCTCACGTTAAAATCCTCACTCTCTCTAATTCTCTTTCCAAATTCTATCCCCAATTTCTCTTAGATCTGATCGTAATTTAATTTCATAAGCTCGAATCAGTTTCTGATAATATTTATTCTCTCTCAATAGTGAAGCTATAACTGTTGAATCCTATCCATTTGAATCTAAAATTTTCAATTTTTCCTTCCAGGGTTGCCTTCACCTGCATCATCCTCTCAGACCCAGAAAAAGATTATATATATTTGCCATTTTCCTTTCACCACCTGAATTTTCTTTCGGGGGAAGGAAAATTCAAGTTCGAATCGGGGATTCGGCGTTGAAATGGCGTCATCTCTGATCTCAAATCCAGTAATGAACACTGATCGGTCACGTGACTCCTCCAAGAGGAAGAAGAAGAAGAAAGCTCAGCTCAAGCATCAGCAAGAAGATCAGAACCACATCAGATGGAAATCCCAGGCCCAGCAACAAATCTACTCCACCAAGCTCCACCAAGCCTTGGCTAGAGTCAACCTCGGCTCTTCTAGTTCCGCCGCCAACGACGCGCCTCGCCGCCGGAAAGCCGTGCGTGAAGCCGCCGATAGAGTTCTGGCCGTCACTGCCAAGGGGAGGACTCGGTGGAGCCGAGCGATTTTGACCAACAGGCTCAAGCTCAAGTTCAGGCAGCACAAGAGGCAGAGGATAACGGCCGCCGGAAGCACCCGCTCGAAGAAGCCCAGAGTAAGCGTCTTCCGGCTAAAGGGGAAGAGTTTACCGACTGTGCAGAGAAAAGTGAGGTTTCTCGGCCGCTTGGTCCCTGGTTGCCGGAAGGAACCATTGCCGGTGATTTTAGAGGAGACCATTGATTACATATCGGCGCTTGAGATGCAGGTCCGAGCCATGAGCTCTCTTGCTGACCTACTCTCTAACTCTACTTCTGGCGCCGGCTCCAGCTACGCTCCACCGCCTAGCTAATTACACTTTTCAGTGTTTATGCCAGGTGTCAAATGTTTTTTTCTTTATTTTTCCCCTTAATTTTCATTTTTATTATTTTCTTCGTTCACCCTCTCACCCTCTTCCTCTGTCTCTTGCAAGTAAATCTTTCTGTTTAAGTACATATTCTGTTTCCGTTTCCCTTCCAAGTTAATTCAATCTCATACTTAGCTTGAAAACTTCATCTGTATTCGCCCTCCATTCTTACTATAAATTGAATTTGACTTCACCAAACATGGTTAAATCTTTGTACCATTCAAAGCTTCTGGACACTGAATATCCGAAGGTAGAGAAATGACAAATTTTCTCTGCAGCTTATATTATATGCATTGGGAAATCAAATTGAACTTTCAGAATATGTCTGAATTCTCAAGTCTTTCTGGGTGCTGATCTTAGGACTCAGAATATATTGGTCTAACTTTATCTCAGCTGATCACCCCAGTTATGGTACTATCACTATGGGATAGTATCTTTATGGTATCCAAGAAATGTCCTTGTAATTGAAATTGAATAGCTAGAGCTCAACTTGTCTGTGAAGTCTCTGAAATCGCCATAAACATATTCGACAGGATGACACAATGGCCTAACATCCCATGTGGGGTGTCGCCCCCACTGATACTTGACAAATGACAACACCCTCCCTTCTGCCTTCTCCTGTGGCAGGACCCAAACAGCCCCTAAAAGAAAGGACAGCCTCCCCCCTCCCCTCCCAGATGGGGAAAGGGTCTTGGAGGAGTAAAGGGTTGACACTTGTCCTGCTTGTCAAACTCAGACAAGAGCTACCTCTCACTTTCAGCGGTGGCATAGAGCAAGTTAAGGCACACGAGCGAGGGCCAGAGTTTCATCGCTATCACTACCCACTTCACAAAGAGCAGGTTTTGCTAATTTGCTAGCTAGGCCAACTCACGATTGGATTAGAGGACCATTAGAGGACCACCATAAAAGCTTCAAAATGCTGCTCACAAATTAATTCTTTATAAACTTCACAAAATGTCTAGTATATTGTAAAATTTTTGCCTTACATTCAAGAGAAATAAGAGATGCACAAAAAAGGACGACACTTCTATGAATTTTATGAATTATTATCTATGTAAGAGTAATAAAATTTTTCTTGTTTTTCAACTTTTTTGCTTTAGAGTTTTTAAGTTTAACATAGTGTTGCAAGCACATGGTAGCATCCCATTCAAATTTTCATTCCTCGTCAGAAATTTAGTAAACAAAATCTATTAAAAATAGATTAATTAAGTCAATTATAAATAAGTATATGAATAGGGGACTATCTACCATCCTTTTTTTTTTCTTTTTTTAATTTTTTTAAATATTTATTCATTTTTTACTTATAGTATTTTATTTTTAAAAAGAAGTTTTTAAGATGTTTTTATATTTTAAAAAAAAAATTCTTCAAAATTTTTACTTTTTTTAAACATATGATTTTTTTATTTTTTTAATTTATAATTAATTTATTATTATTAAAAAATTTAAAAATAATAAAATAATTTTTTTTAAAAATATTTGTAAACTCGCCTGTCGCTCCAAAATAGGAGCCGTAGGGGAGTAGGCACTATATAAATATATTAAAGATTAATTTTATTAAAAAGTATATATCATATATTATGTTTTTAGTAAGTTTAAAATATTTTTTAGTATACAGTATCAGTTAAAGATGAATTCAGAAATCATATAAATGAAAGGTTAAAAACAAAAATAAATTTTAATAATTAATATTATAAAATAAAAATTAAATACATTATATTTTTATTAAAGTTGTGCACGCCGTTCTTTTATATCATAAAATTCATCAATAATAAAATCTATATCAAACTTCTCAACAATCCTTTTATCAATAAAGTTATTAAACAATTAGTTAAAAATTCAGAAGCAAACAATTAAAAGAAATTAAGTTGGACCACAAATTTATTAAAAGGTATATATACATATATATATTTAAAGAAATTCACAAACTTATTAAAATATATATATAAGTATATATATATAAAAAAAATTAGAGGAGGGGCCCAAGACCCCCTTGCCCCCCTCCATCCGGCCTGGTATCAGTGATAAAAATTAGAATTTTAAATTAAATAAATTCTTTTTAATGTTTCCATATGTATTCTATTCTAAAACAATATTTTTATGACATGTAATTTTTTTAATATTTTAAAATTATTTGAGACATCACTAAACCACATAAGATCTTCAATAATAGACACATGATTTATTTCCTTAAAATTTGATATATTTTTATATAAAATAAAGTTCGAATTTTGGCAGATGAGCAGGTTGAATTCTTGAAAAATAGGAAAGAAAGAGAAATAAGAGATGATTATATTGTGTCGACATCCAGCACTATGTAAAGAATTGCCAAATAGGAAGCAAATGAGAAGGTGATTAGTCAGAGTGGCATTTTATATTAATGAAACTCGTGGCATTAACTTCCAACACAAATGTTACTATCACACCCAGAAACAGATTCATGAAAAGGAAATGTGAATGACAAATTAACAAAGCTTGGTTTTTATTCTTTTTGTGTTGTCCTCTCCTTGCTTCTTCCCCTTCTCTCATAGGAATCTACCAACATTTAACTCCTTTCTTTCCTTATAAATTTTAGAATTTTTTATTTTTTTTCAAAAGTTTTTGAGATATTTTTTTGATTTTTTTCTAGAATTTTTTAACTTACAAATAAATAAGTTATGTATGAATAGTACTAAAGATACAAAAAAAAATTTTAAAATATTTTAAAATATTTTAAAAAATATAAATGATATAAAAAATAATTAATTAATTTTAAAAAAATAAAAAAATTAAGAAAAAAAATCAAAATCAAAATCAAAATTGGGGTGGCGCCCCATAACTTTAGTGTATAAACGGCAAAACAATCCAAAACAACCAATTTTGGGCTTTAAAACAACTAATAAAATTACATCTCTTCAATTCGTATGCCATTAAATCACATTGTAAAAGACATCAATTTTACAAACGAGATCCAATAGTTCTACTCGAAGAATATGGGTAATTATGGAAGGAGAATATTTTTAGCATTATTGTAACATTGAAGAATTAAATATTATTGTCATAAATATTTTAACATATAAGCTATTCTTTCCTAAATTTTAATAACTTATTTAAAAATAAATTATATGACAAAATATAAATAACAATAATATTGTATAACAAACTATAAATATTTTCACCCTTTAAGATACCATGATTGATGGAGTGGTTTTGTGTAATAATGCAGTAAGGGAATGGACAAGAGAAGTAGTTAGAGTATGGAAAAAGCCATAAAATGCTTCGTAGAATACCACCAAAAAATGGTTGTTTAATAGGTAAGAGACCTCATTAAGCAATCTGTTCTTCAAAATCAAGCCTTCTATGTAGGCCCTTGGTACCACATAAGTTAAGAAGTAAATATCATATAATAATATTAGCTAAAATAATGCTAAACATTATGATGTCTAAGTATAATCATTATGGTTAGGTATTTAATTATTTATCCTTTACAATAAATAAACATGATTGGAAAAAAAGAATAATACACCCTTGAAAGTTTTAAAGGAGAAGCTAATAGATTAAATCATTGATGCCTAAGATTATGCCACCTGTCAATATATTGTTTATTAAAAGAAAGGAGGGAATAGATTGTTAAAAAGAAAGTAATTAATAGTTCATGACAACTAGGCATGAATTATTCTACAAATTAGAATTTGATTTGAGAAAAAGATGTTGATGCTTAAATTTAAGGTGTCTTTATCTTAATTATTAATAATTAAATCTTTGGATTTAAAATTTAAGCTAATTTATTTTTCTAAATGTATTAGGTCAATGTAGGAGTCGTTGCACCCTTAAAATTACTTTAAAAAAATTAAAATTATCAGTTAATATACAAATTGATTTAAAAAAATATTTTACTGTATACAAATATTTAAGGAATAATTGATTAATTGTGGTTATTATAAATAAATACCAAAAAATATTAAAAATATATAATCATTGTACACTAATTATAAATATGATACAAAATTGCAGATTTTATGACAATATCAATATTTGTATCACGGAAAAAGATTCTTTAAAGTGTTGGATACACTTTAAAGAATAAAGTGCAAACTGAATTGTCGTTAATAAACAAAAATTATTGACTAAAATTTGTATACAATAAAAACAATCGGATAATTATTTAATATCTATGGATATGTGAAATTAACTTTCTTTTTTTAATTTTATGGGGTGACAACTATAATTGCAAATCACAATTTAAAAATGTGATTTGAAAATTAAAGTTATTTAAAAAAATAAAATTAAAGTAACAATTTTATAGCCCTAACTCTTGGGAATTTAATCATAAAATAGAAAAGAAATATTGGTGGCTCCACAAAGCATCAAATCATTAGTGCTTAGCATGTGGTATACAAAGGTGGCTCAAAGCAATTGCAGTTGCTTAAAATCTGTACCTATCTGTTTCTGCTTTGTCACTACACTAACTATATATATATAAAGAGAATGAGTGGAATAACTTTAAGAACTTAGGGTTAGAGAATAGATTGCTTAACCATTCTAGTTTATTTTAATTTTATGAATTATAGTTAGGTGATATGGTGTTCATGAGGATGAGAAATATTTGTCCTAGCTAACTGAAACATATATGAAGGTTTCTTGCATTGAAATAATATTGCTATTAATTGTTTATAAATTATCTTTTGACCTTTTTTGTCTTTGGATTAGATGAAACTGCATTTGAAAAAAGCATTTCAATTCAAAAGCTTAAAGTTATTAAGAGAATGTTTATTAATAATTTTATTATAGTATCTAATAGTTTGATGAAATCTAAGTAAATCAAAATAAAGAATACATCTTCTTAATCATTAAATTAATTCTTCCAGGTTAGTTGAGTATGCATTTTGCATTTAAGATATGTGTAAACAAACTAATTAATATCTAAAATAAATGGATGTACGGAGTAATAAAACTCACTTACATATTTATTTTTGTGAAATTTTTATTAATTCTTTTGCGCTTATTTTAAATACAAGGCATATAGTAAGAAATTACCAAGTCTACTATTCTCTAGTGTTTTGAGTTTTATAATATAGAGTGCATTTTGAAATGGTGTGCGGCATGTGGGAAGAACAAAAGCCAAGGGGAAGAAAAGGACAAGCATTTGAAAAATCTGAATAATTTATTAAAAAGCTTCGTGTAAACCCACATGGAGGGGTCATGGGTTGTCCATTAAACTCCAAGAAAGAGAAAAAGAAAAAGTGGTGAATAGGAGTTGATGATGGCCGGCATGGCCACCACTGTATCATATGGATGGAAAATGTCCATGTTCATGTTTTCTTGTTCTTGTTCATGGGAGATGGAGAGAGTTCGTTTTCAACCACAATCCCATAATTTTGTACATTTCCTTCGTCTTCTTCCTTGCCGACAAAATTTCCAACCAATATTAGGGTTTCCTCCCTGGAACAAAATTTTGAATAGGATTGGTCTCCTCTAAAATTTGGCCAGCCAAAAAACTGATCAAAAAATCAGTTAATTAATTAAAATTGGTCAAAAATCAATAAATTAGATTAGGTTAACGGTTTTTATTTTATTTTTTTTATTGAAACTTTTAACATTATATTTTTATGAATTTTTGAATTTAAAACAATATTATTTTGATTATTTTTAATATAAAAATAATATATGTATTCTTTATTATTTTAAATTTATTTTATGTATATTTAAGTAATTTAATAATATTATATATATATATATTAATAGGTATTATTTAATTATTTTCATATGAAATTATGAAATTTTTATATTAATCATTAACGTATAATATAATATAGAAAAAATTTATTATTAATCCAACAAATCATAAATTGCTACATCTACTAAATCAAAAATTAGTCTAATTTTTAAAATATTCTTTGATTCTCACTCTTTGTTTCATTATGGATCCATGGATAATGAAATTAGACAAAATAAAAAGAAATAATTTTTATTTAGATATATTTTATTAATTGTCAAAGATATAGAATTCAGTAATGGAAATAACAATCTCTAATACATGAATCAAAGAAAGGTATAATATGATAACCTAAATAATATATTCACATAACCAACAAACAAAAAAGAAATTGTGAATAGTTAAAAATTAAGGGTAATAGGTAACAGCTTTGGACACTTTTTAATGGGGGAGTCAGCTTCTATTATTAAATATTTTATCATTTTTTTTCTTTTTAAAATTTCCTAAATTGTCATCTCAAGCATATCGTCTTCATCACATCACTATCATCACCTTGCGTTGCAAGAAGAAAAACATCAAGAATGATGTTTTATAATAAGAGAAGATACTAAAATTAATCTCATACAGCCTTATTATAGAATATAATAATTTTAGAGGCACAAATAAATAATCTCTAAAAAATAAAAAAGTACAAATTAATGCAATGGGATTATATACTGATAATAGTAAATAAATTACAACTAATAGTGTTTTAAAGTTCAAAAGTTTATTCTTTTAGACAAAATAAAATGTATGCAAAATTATATTATAAACTAGTTTTTAACCGAATTGGATTTTGAGAGAAAACTGTAACTCATATACCAAAGTAATTTCCCACTAAAATGGGATAGACTAGTACAATTAAATTACTTTTCCTTGTTTTCTTAAGATAAGCTTTAATCACATAACTTTTTTTATTATAAAATTATATACATATCTCAAGAATGAAGAACAATAATTGTTGCAATTATAATGGACATGTTTATTGGATTTTGGATTATATGGTTATAGACTTATAGGGATATAGGGTATATAGGCACATTATTGAGTTAGATGTTTGTGGTACTCTTCTTCCCACCACTAAAGTGAGAAATTGATTTCATTGATTGATGCTGCTTTTGTCATATATATATATATATATATATTTTTTTTTTTTTTTTTTTTTTTTTTCAAAATAAAAAAAAAATTTATAAGTTTTATTCGATTATGGTTTTCTTACTTTTTATACAGTAATTACCTTTGAAGGAGAGAATGATAAATTATGATAAAAAATTTTGTATAAAATTTGATGTTAAAATTTTAAAATTTTTATTTTTATCTATTTATTAATATATTATCATATTATTATTGTCATTGTCATTATTATTGTCATTACTTTTGTTGTCATTGTCGTAATTATTATTATTAATATTGTCGTTATTATTATTATCGTTATTGTTATTGTTATCACTATTATAATATTATAACATAAATTTAATATTATTTTTATATATTATAATATTATTTTTATTAAGAATTATATAAAAATATTATGTTATATAATTTAATATATTATATGTTGTTGCATCAAAAATATGATATTATAAAAGTTTATACATAAATAATTTATATAATATTATCAATTGTTTATTTTATGGGGCCACCAAATGAGGCTTAAAATATCTCTTCTCTCAAACATTTTATTACATACATTTTATCAAATCTATTTATATGATTATTATAAAATGTGTATAGTTCAGATGAGTATTTTGGGAATAATTTGTGAGAAGAGAGTTTGTAAGAGTTAGTTTTGCTATTATTACTTAAATATTAACTCTCAAAACTCAAAACTTATCTATTTAATATAACACCCTTTTTTATGCATCTTCTCTCTTCCCTTTTATGAAATTCATTCTCTTATTTGGTATTTTAAATCATTTCAAAATAGTATTTTATAAGATTTTAATTTTTTTCCTCGTTACTTTAGATAATTCAAAAACAATGTTTGACCATGAGATTTTTTTGTATAATTCAGTTAATTTCATAACAATATTTTAAATTAGAATTAGAATAAATATTAAATATCATGAAACAACATTTTAATATATGGCCTAGTGAAATTAATTAGACATATTAGAGCAAATTATTTTGTGATACTTCCAAACTTCAAAGGTACAATATCTTATGATCTATATTTTTCGTTTATAAGGCATCATTCTAAATTTTTTTAAAACAAAAAAAAGTCATATAAAATATTATTATAAAATACAATAAGTTTAAAAATATTGAATAAAATTATATATTAGAAGTAATGGGTTTACGAATTTGGTATTAAAGAACAGTGGCATTGCCCTTTACCAAGTGAATGAAAGCTAGGTAGCCCAAATAAACCTTTAAGGTCCATTTGGTAAAGGAAAAGAGACTCATTTCTTTTTCTTACCATATCTAGCTATACTTCATTTGAAAAAGTTCCTTATAAAGTGTTATCCAATTTGCATTATATGTCTCTTCAGTCCTCACTTTGCTGTTTGGCCATCACTGAAATTGCCTATACAATATATTGGTGGCTCCACCTGCATTCTGCATTTAAAAAATCATCATCCATACATGGTCTAACAGTGTTTAGTGTCAACATTTTCCCTTTCAAAATTAGGTTAAAATATTTATCTTCATAGATAATAACAAGTGAGTGAAAAAGTATAAGCTCAAGAGTTTCAAGCTTGCAGCCAATCCCTAACTAAATAAGTAAATAAGTAAATATGTGTTTGTGTTTAACACATATATTTGTATCAAATATAATAATACAATAAAATACTTTTAAGCATAGAACAAAAAATTAGAATGGACGGGTAAACTCAGAAATCGGTAAATCAGTCTAATTGATTCTTAAAAATTGATTAGCAAAAAGTTGATGAATCGATCAAAACAAGCAAAAACTGATGAATCGGACAAAGTAAATGAATTTTTATTTTTATTTTTTTTACTAAAATGACATCGTTTTAGCATATTTTAAATAAATTTTTAATTTAAATAATATTATTTTAAGTATTTTTAATATAAATGGATACAATATATGTGTTATTTATCATTTTAGACTTATTTTATACATATTGAAGTAATTTAATGATATTTTATATATATTAATTTATATTATTTAATTATTTTCATGTTAAATTATTAATTTTTTATATTATATCATTATTGTATAGTATTATAAATATATAAAAAATTTATTATCAGTCCAATAGCATTTCGACAATGATTGAACTAATGAACTATGAACTGTTATCTCTACTAATTCAATAATTAGTTTAATTTTTTAAAACATTATATTTAAGTACATTTTATATCACTACAACATTTTAGACTTACAGCAACAGTATCATCTCAACAATTCTAAAACAGTTACCTAAAAGGAGAACAAGCAACGATTGTTTGGTTGCGGCAATTACAATATTATTTTACGTAACGAATATTCTGTAACGGCTAAAAATCGTTGCCATAGTTATAATAAAAGACGGTTTTTTATGTGTCACAAGAATAATGCTTTATGATGTTTTACTCTCTCTTTTAGAGTTATTTAAACGCACCATTTTAGAATAATTTAATGAAGAAAATAAATTTTATATATAAAATAATATTCTCAAATATAATATCTTTATAAATATTTATATATAATTATCTCTTATATGATGATAATGAAGTGGTCTCTTTCTATGCCAAAACAAAGGGGTTCTTTCAAGTTCGAAACCCTACAAAAAGATGGGGACCAAACCTCCGTAGATAAGGCCTTGTTTGTTTCTGTTTTTAAAAATTATTTTTTTATTTTTTTGTTCTGCGAGAATAAAAAAATTCGTTTAGGTAACTGTTTTCATTAGTTGTTTTTAAAAACTGTTTTTCAAAAATAGTAACTAGAAAACAAAAAAATAAAAATAATTTTTGTGTGTTTTGGTTTGCTTTTGTCATTTGTTTTCTAAAAAACACAAAAAATAACTGATGAAAAATATTTTTAGCCAAATAAATTTTTTATTTTTTTGTTCTATAAAACTATTTTTTAAAATTGTTTTCAAAAATTATTTTAAAAAATAATAAAATAAAAATCATTCCTAACAACTCTTAAAGACACTCCTATCAGTACCACACAGGTTACCCTAACTTTTACCTAACTGGAAATGGCCCACTCCAAAACAGGGAATATAATTTTAATTAATAATAATAAGAGAATTTTCTTATACCCATAATTTATGGGTAATATGAAAGCTATGGTATTAAAGGTTAGATGAATTTGTATATTTGTATCTAATAACAAATAATAGAGAAAATTATTATAGGGTGTCACTGGGTGTATTATATTTCTATATAGTGTTCAATGACTCTAATATTCGTGTCTTCTTCCACCATATAAACTAAAGCATAAATGAGACATCATTTAAAAGTATTGGAGTCATTAAACATTGTATGAGAATACAATATGCAGCTCCTAATAATTCTTTCTAGGGACTAAGCTACCGTTTTTTTTTTTATGTTTTAATTTTTTGTATGTTATTTATTTTTTCTTGGGTTTTTTTTTGTTATTTATATTATTTCTTTCTTTCTTATTTATAATATATTTTTAAAATTTTTGAGGTGTTTTTAAAATTTTAAAATTTTTTTACTCTTTCTTCAAATTTTTTTCTTTTTTTAATGTACAATTCTTTTTAAAATTTTTTGATTGTTTAAAATTTTTTAAATTTAGAATTAATTTATTATTATTAAAAAATTAAAACAAATATTTTTAAACTCTCCTGCCCCCTTTTGGGGCGGTGGTGAGTTAGGAGTAGTACTGTCAAATGGAACAAGCCAACCCGACCCTCCCTGTTTGACCACAACCCGCCCCTTAAACGGGACGGGGCAGACTGGAATATCTTAACCTGTCAACCCGCCAAAAAATCAAAGGAAAAAAGAAAATTTTGGCAAGTTGGAGGGTTGGCCCGCCAACCCGGCCCGTCCCGCCATGCAAACGGGGCAGGGCGGGCCAACCCGCCATTTTGACGAGTTGCAAATTGTCAAATCCAACCCGCCATTTTAAGCGAGCTGGACAGGCCAACTCAGCGGACCCAACCCGTTTTGACAGCTCTACTTAAGAGAATATGACCCCTATTTATAAATAATATTACCACATAGGTAGGGTATTGATGTTTAATAAGTACAGAATAATTTTTTATAATAATAATATTAAGAGCATATTATCTTTTTTTTTTAAATTTGATAATATAATATTTTTTATTTTTTATTTATAAATAGACATTTGTATATATAAAAATATCAATTTATCTTTCAAATTAATATGTTGGTAACTAAAGAACAAGAATAAATTAGTAAGTTCAAACCTTAGAGTCAAATATTATTTTAAAAACATAAAGAGTATAAAGTGTTATATTACCAAATATAAAAAAAATAAATCTAACATATCCTAATATTAATTATGAAACTTTTATTTCCTAATATTGTGAAGAGAATGTAAAGAGTGTATTTCAATTTTGAATTTGTAAAAGGATAGTGTCCTAATATGAGAGACCATCTTTTCTTTGTGGGGTGTCACTGTTACTAGAAAGCAAACAAGACCAAAGCCTAAACACAATGGGACCAAGATATTTTCATTTGTATATAGGGCTGCTTAAATTGATCCCTTTGGAGATGCCATTACAAATAGATATATAATAGTATTATTTAAATAATAGAAATAATTAATTTATAATTTTACTATACCTTTTATTAGTAAATTAAGATATCAAAATTTCCAAAAACATAATTGATTTATAGAGAGCAAGTGAAGTTGAAAAAATATGAAAATTTTTATAAATATTTTAATACTCTTAAGATATAATCATATGCGAATTCTCTTCATAAAACTAAATTTAAATGTGATAAAATGATTTTTAAAATAAATTTAATAATATATATGACAACAAATGATTGTCAACATGATATATTGTTTGGAAATTTCACGTATCATTCTCAATATGAATAGAATGTGATTGTGATTTTTTAAAAAACTTAAAATAGTGGTAAAATTAATACAACTTGATAAATTATTTTTATTTTACCAGAATATATCACCTGAATAGTAACAAAGTACTTACCATTAATTTTTTTTTAACTTATAATGAGTTCCTAAGATCATGTACTTAAACAAGTTAATGTATCTGGAAAAGTTCAATTAATCTATAACGTGACTATGGAATATGCTATTAAGTAGGGCGTTGCTCCCCTACAGTTTTTATATTTTTTTATATATTTTTTTTTAATTTTTTAATTTTTAAAATTAATTAATTAATTTTTATATCATGAATTTTTTAAAAAATTTTTAAAAATTTTTTATATAATTTTTGAAGTTATTAATGAATAATAAAAAAAAATTATGGATGAATAGTAAAAGAAATATATAAAAAATCAAGAAAAAATTTAAAAACATCTTTAAAAATTTTAAAAAAAAAATACTTGAGATAACAAATACTTAATTAATTTTAAAAAATAAAAAAATTTAAAAAAACATAAAAAAAAAAAAAGAAAAAAAAAGAGAGACAGTAGCTTAGGGGCTGTTTGGAACGGTTTTTGTTTTATTGTTTTTAAAAATAGTTTTTGAAAACAACTCT